>JAZHYW010023336.1:0-54444 GCA_037355805.1 Ixodes ricinus | reverse complement strand
CCACTTCGTTCGGTTACGTATTGCTCCGGCTTTTATTTCGATTGCCGAGAGTGGTTTCCGGAACAAGTTCGACAGGCATTTCAACTGGAGACTTCTTCGAGCGAAGCGGCATCTGACGAACCGAGGGCGACTTATGCCACAAAGTCACGACGACCGCCACCGGCTACCCGTTAGTATTCAATGCCAATTCAACGAGACACCCCAACGCCGAAGCATTCCCGACATCGGGAAGAACCAGTGTAGGTCCGTGCTGAACAAAGTACACCGAGGAAAACGGAGGTGCTGCGAATGGTCGACCGAAAACCACTCTGCTACCACTGCGTGAGGCCGACCATGTCTACTGGAGGTGCCCGTACCAATGAATTGGCCTGCAAGGGTTCGTGCCGAACGACCCTCGACCACGTCTCGAGGAGCGTCCGCGGGACATTGAGGACTATCTTTGGCAGCCTTTGTCCCTGGTGCCGACATTACCCCGAAGCTCCTGATCCCCATCACCTCGACGGGAGGTAAGCACGACAAAGCAGGTGAGCGGCAATGCAAGGACAGTTGATTTGGTGTCGGTTGTCGTCCAAGGACAGTACCTAATAATTTGCTGACACCAATTATCTGTGTCCACTCCACGAAGCACACAATTTCCAACTTTGAGGGAGAATGCCGCTGAGTGACTTGAAAAAATAGAATGGTTGGTTGTTCTCAAAAGTGGACACCAAGCATCACCCGACTTCACTTTGCCACACGAGACTTACACAAGTTGCAGTGGTCGCGGGATGCAGAACAAAAACGCCATTACAAAATGGAAGTGAAATGGCTTGGATAGCAAACTAACATTGTTGCCAGCCATCAAGTCAACGGTACAGCAAAAGGCACAGCCACGTAAGCAATACATGCCCGAGCTTGCTGCATTGACGCAGAAAACTACCAGGAAAATTTGCGGATTGGAAGCCAGCCCTGCAGCTTCTGTGCATCAGATGTCAGTGGCCGCACAGGACGTATGATTACAAGACGGCATCAGTCGGTCAAAGTTGCCACTCGACCAAACTGAACACCGACGTGCCAGGAGCGTCATCCGACAACAAGGAGCACAGGTACTACGACTGAACGCCTGACACGAGACTGTCGCAGAAAGAACTTGTTATGGAACCATTTGCAAAGAACCAATAATTATGTAATCAAGTGGAAATAAACATGTTTGATACACTAACCAAATAAGCATATTTCCGCTCGCCTTTACGCCTTCAGAGTCTATACACAAAGAATTGTGTTCACCGCACGTGCTGGACCTTTTGAGGACACTCGTATCTCTGACCCCTCAATATTAATTAATGGGACATACCAGACTGGCAGACTGGTTGCATTGGGCTGCACTCGTTCTACTTCTCCTGAACATCTGGTGCATCCGAAAACCACCTCCAGTGATGTGAAAATGTTGTTTATTAATTCATTCCCTCCAAGGGCCACTGTAGGCATTGCGGAGAGGATACTTAAAACTACACGCATGATAATAACATCAAAGCACACTGACATTAATGAGCACAAAACGGGCCCAGCTACCGAAAATAAATATTACACTCGTAAGAAATAATTATTGCTGTAACTTGTTAATTGCAAAACAAACGCACCTCTGAGCATTTAGTTTAATAGTATGTGTTGATGCATTGTAATATAGCAACACACTTCCTATACGTATGACACAATAGACCCTTTGCAAAACCCCATCAAGCAATACGACTGTCACCATTTTTTTCCGGCGTAAAGCACACGAACGGGTTCCAGTTCACGTCGAACGCTAATGCAGCATTCGAGTCCAATAGGCGCTGAGCCGAGTTCACAGTGATGGCTGACATAACATTCGTGTCGAACAAATGCCCAAAGTATGAAGGCCTTAGATAATTAGAGTAGTAGCTACTGTAATTCGTTTCATCACAATATGGCAAACGGCGAAGGGTATACCGTATCGGTGAGCCAATATTCACGTTGGAGAGAGGCACATGACAACATATCATCAGAGTGCTCGTCTGCACAGGTTTGTCACACACCTTCACTCCGTCTCTCCGATTGGCTCGAGGGGGCTGTGGCAGTTGCTCTTTTCCAAGTTACGGTGAAACGAAGTATAGACAGTCCACACTTTTGAAAAAAGTCTATTGAAGAGACTGAAAGGAATGGTAGTCAACATTTTTTAACAAGACTGCTCTTTGGGCAAGGGATGAACACAAATATGAATCATCTTGTCCACGTAATTAGAACAAGTAAATAATTGACCGACGAATACATTGCATAGTTACGGAGAGGAAAACAGCGCCAAAAGCACGGAGGACAAAGAACGAGGAACACACAGACCGAGCGCTGACTGACAACTTGTTTATTTCTGGAAAACCACCTACCGGCATAAAAACACACACAGACAAACATACATTGGACCATCGCCTAAGGGCACGTGTCACAGCTCTCCAAGAACATGATTTCCTTATCGAAGAGCGCAATCGAGGGAGCACTGACGCACTCATCCTTATACTTCGAAATGTAATAAGCCTCGAATATTTCGCGAGTCACCTGCTAACTGTGCCCAGCAACAATCGTCGTCTTTTCCAAAAGATGGGAGCACCCACATCTATCACAATGAATTGCCAAATTACCCGAAGGTGAAGATCTTATCGAAAGTGCGTGTTCTCTGAGCCTATCATTGATGCACCTCCCTGATTGACCAAAGTACACTCTCCCACAGGACAACTACATTTTGAACACCACGCCGACCGCGCACGGCACAGTCCTTCTTGTGCTTCTTACCACAGCCGAGTTTTTCCGGACGACCCCTATCAACCTTAGCACATAGACGTCTCGGCTGTCATTACGTCTTGGCGTAAAGATCGCAGGAGCTTCCTCGCTAAAAGTTGCTGTGATTATGCAGTTACCTAGGGCTGAAACAAATTTCCCTAGGCCCTACGTCCGACGCATACATTTCGCGTCGATTCTCAGACATTCCAACGTTCAAACAGAGCTAAGAGAATGCAAAAATATTATGCTAAAAGCACTCAAAGTTCTATCGATCCTCGAACACATCCGGGAATCCGAGCACCGGTACGGCGATACGGCTGTCTCGCAGGACTCGCAGGCGTTAATCTCCCGATGATCCAGAGCGATCTTGCGCAAAAAGGGTATAAAGTCTCATTCCTTCATATTTTCACATTATACCTGCGTCAGCAAGCACGAAGAAGCCCGAAGTCGTCGGAAAGCAGCTGCACATCCCGGCTACCGCGCACCGAACAAACTCGCATCCGCCAGCTCTGGGCGCTGCCATCTTACCGATGACGTCACGGCTCTTGTGAGGTCACGTGACGAGTGGTCACTTTTGCGTACAACATGGCGGCAACCGGGGGGTGCCACTTCCGAACTTCCGGTTTATCACTCTAAGCCCCTCTACCTCGTTGAATAGAATCCGCACGTTGCACAGTGTACCGCAGCACAACGGCGATGTCACGTCTTGGCAGTACAGCTGATGATCAGTGTTACGACCCCTCTAGCGGAGAGTTTCAGTTTTCTGTGGGCGCCCGAAACCAAACTCTGAGCCGTGATATCTATAAAAATGCACACAATATCCAAAAAAGAAATTATACCGTGCAGTTCAGGGACACTGACTGAACTGAAAACGCTTCTAATTTCAAATTTGAAAATACTGACCAGAGTTGCGCTTTAATGCTAGTTGCTGGAATTGAGCTGACTTTTGTATTGAATGATCTTAATCGGAAATTTCTTTCCGGGCTCTTTTAATATATTTCCTGCGAACAAGAGAGGCTTGAAGAGAGAGACGGGAGGCTTTTTACATATCTAAGATCCACGAATTGTAAAATGTAATTACAAACTTGTGGTTTTTTATATTAATCACCGTAAGTCTCGTATGAGTTTCTGTGTGAAACGCTATTAAAGTTCTGAAAATCCCGGTGATCAGTTGAAGCTACTAACGGGGTTGAAGGCTCATGAAAACTTAAACATTTCTTGATTTTGAGCTGAAAATTTCTTTATAATCGCGCGGGCTGGAAAAGGGGGGGGGGGGGGGTGCGAAAAAGATAGCACTGTTCATGACATCAAATATTGTATTAAATGAATTCATTCTCTTCCGCTCATACCCATGAACCTTTCGTAGTTTGAAATTGTGATCAGTCATTATCCGGTAAGGCCAGATTAATTGAGTATTAAAACAAAATTTATTCGGAATTGAATAGCTTTTAAGATTCTAAATATTTCTGGCGTCCAGAGTGAATCCTCTGCACTTGTGGAGAATGAATAATATAGTTAGTTCATTATGCCGTGTATATATCTATAGATATAAAAAAGAACATTGGGAGACCAGGAAAAAAGAAAAGGGGTAACAAGTGAGCACAACTTTAAGTTATAATATTTTTGGAGTTGAGTATGCCAAAACCTTCAAACCAATCATAACTTCGCAGTGAGCCACGTCACGAAGAATTTGTAACTAGGTTTTCACTGCAAATGCCTTAATATTCGAGCGAACGACTGCAACTTGTACATGCCTGACGGAGGGAGTACTACATACAAGTGTGATTTGTACAGGAAATGGCGTGAGCAAGACAGTGTGGGTCTCGGCGAGTATATCACTACTCGTGCTTCCGACAGCGCAATCTCTGACATCGAAAACTCTAACGCCATTACGGGGCAGTTCGTCTGTGGTCTTGACGGGCTTGTGTAGTCGCTCATTGGGAAAATGAACCAACTTGTCAGCACGGTTCGCTTCCTTCGAGATGACAACGCTGTCATTCGTCGCTATCTTCAAAAGTTGATATTCAAACTGCGGAGCTCACACCTACCGCTCCTGACGCCGCCGGTTTCACAGGAGTTACGGCGAGTCGGCCTACTCAAGCCAAGGTGGCACGAACGAACACTTCTGCTACTGGTCCTTATTTGAAGTGGCGGGTCGTCGCGCCTGGCTCTACTGGGCACCGCCAAAATGTTGCCGGTCACCCTTTAACTGCCCTGCCGCGTCTGAGTGCCGCCGAAATACAGAAGGACTGGATAAACCAGGTGACAGCTACAATCTCGACAGCTATACCAAGCGTCGTCCGCCACCTGGATTGGGCGCGCGCAAAGGCTGTCCTGTGTCTTCGGTACTTCGACCACCCGCAAACCGTGCCCTGTTTGTCTCGAGGCTTCATTCGGCTACTACGTGTGAGGACCCAAGTGAACTTGTGCTTGCTGCATTGAAGATAGGCCCTTTCACCTGAAAGAAGCTGCGCAGCAAATGTGATACGCATGCTTCTTTTTACATAAGTGCCACCGCCGCTAACTTCAGCCTTATTTCCGATGCTTCTATGCGGCCCGAAGGGTGCTAGGTTCGGAATTTTTGGAGCCCTTGTTTGACTCCGGATATTCTTACACTTCCGATAACGTACGAAAGTCAGTAGTACACAAATCTACTATCAGAATGTACAGTGCTAATCACACTTGTCTATAACACGCGAGCGTGCGTGTTTTCTCCGGGGAGCGCTAGACTGGTGGCATTCGCGGAAACTAAGCTAGTCACGTGGCGCAACATGGAACGGCCCGCTCGAGGGGTGTCCTGCCCACTCTAGCAGCTGGCGGCGAACGCGGAAGGCTGCTCGCACGCTTTTTACAAACATCCTTACTCGAACAATAAACAAACTGAAGCATGAAGGCGTATCAACGATGTTCGTCATCAAAAGCAAAAATATATCATAAAGCACTTTACTCGTATCGCTTATCAACATGATAGAGTGGGCAGGACACCCTCGAGCGGGCCGTTCCATGTTGCGCCACGTGACTAGCTTAGCTTCCGCGAATGCCACCAGTCTAGCGCTCCCCGGCGAAAGCCGTACGCTCGCGTGGTATAGACAAGTGTGATTAGCACTGTACGTGGATTGCGAACAAAATTTGACACCTTCGTTGCATCGGTTTTGGTCTCAGATTTTGACATAATGTGTGCCATAGAAACTTTACAAACCTGTTCTATCACTAGTTCTGAGTATGGTAGCACTGATTACGGGTTTTTAGATGTGACCGTGAGTCAACAAGTTCCACCTCCACTCAAGGGGGAGGCACGCTTATGGTAGCACGCAAATCTTTGTCGTGCTTACGAAGGTTTGACGTTAAGCTAAATTAATGCGTTTGGATTGAAGTTAGAGTCACCAACGGACCTATTCTGCTTATCGAGAACTCTTACTTTCCGCCTCGCAATGCCTCTTTCACACCAGGTCATACGCTCTCACCCACATTTATAATTTTGTTTACTTTTCAGTTCAGAATGTTTTCATTTTTAAATGTTTTAATATACCTAGCTTTATCTGGGATTTGAACATGTCCAGTGCAGACCTAAGCACTGGATGTGTAAAAGAATTACTTGTATTTCGTGAGTTTTAACGGTCTTCATCAAATTAGTCGTGCAGTAAATGCTGCCGGTTATGTCCTTGATCTGTGTATGACAAACGTCGGAGCGGCCTCGGAGGGCACTATTGCCTAGCCACTCGTTCTTGATGACAAGTGGAATCATCCTTCTTTAGTAACGGTCTCCTTTCCGTCTATTATTTGCTCAAACATGCAGGCTTCGTTGTTTGATTATGTTCGTGCTAACTAATTCTGACTGTACATGCATCTGAACGATACTGACCGGGACGTTGTAGCTTAATGTGCTGACGTTGACCATGCCATCTCTCGGATGACAGATTTTGTGAAGTCTGCTTTGGACCGATTTATACCGGTAAGGTATAGCACACGAGGGACATTTTCTTGGTGGTTCTTATGTAATCTAGGACGGGCACTGACCTTGGAGTAGCGTTACCACAAGATATATAAATCATCTGACTTGAACAAATAGTACTCTTAATTTAGGAAGCATCGCTCTATGCTGAAGCGATTGATTAAAAGAGACAAACGTCTATTGCACGACTATATTACGCCTGCCTTAGACGTTGTCCTGATTGGCTTTGGGAATATGTTAGGTATTCTATCCAGTAGAATCGAGGCTATAACTCTGAAAACTCTGACTCTTTGAGTGTCTCTAATCTATTTGCTAAACCCTTTTTTATGTATAGAAAATACCAGTGTACAACAGTTTAACAACACTATCGCTTGTCCTGATAACCTCCTTCTTATGTCAATTCCTGTATTGACAATTGATGATGTAATTTAGGCCATTAAATATTTTGCTCACAAAAAGAGTCATGTGGCTAAGACAGAATTTTTGCCTTCTTCTTTGAAAGGTGTCATGTGATCTTAGATATTGTAATGCAGTACATTTTGACCATGTCCTTAAAGCGAAGTACATTTTCATCGGCGTGAAAAATTCTGTGGCTGTACCAGTGCACAAATCTGGAAGCTCTTCGTGTGTGGATAATTACTGAACAATTGCACAGTGTTCTGCTTTTTCCGGGGTTTTTGAGAAAGTTATTTTTAAGCATGTGAGTGTTCAGTTTAAACCGATATATCACTCCAAAACAGCACGGTTATGGTCGTGGACGACCTGTTAAGGCTAACCTTGCAATATTTTTGGAGTTCGCAAAACCTAAAGTGGGTTTCGTGGCCAGTTAATTTTATTTATTTGGACTATTCTAAGTGGTTGGACCTCGTTGATCACTCTCTATTGATGACGAAGCTGCTTAATACGGGTCTTTCTTTGTGTCTTTAAGACTGGTTTGGCAGCTACTTTACTTATCGCGCAAATATGGTGTCTTACGTAGGATGCAAACCATTTCCTTAGGTGACAAATCCTGGAGTACTACAATGGTCGAACCTTCAACCTCTGCTTTTTCATATTTTTACAAATGATCACACAACTTCTCTCAGTAACTTAGAGATGCTACAGTTGGCTGTCGACGTGAAAATGCGTGGTAGTATCCGCACAACCACTGACTGTTACCTGCTGCAAAACGATGTTGAAGCGATTTGCCCGTAATGTTGTTCAAACTCGCTGTTTTTAAACCACACAAAAACTCAGGTCGTTTCTTTCTCCCATAAGAAAAATGTTATTGTGCATCCCTATAAATTCCACGGCTCAAACATTTCAAGATCTTCAGTTGTGCGTGACCCTGGTGTTTTGAGTGACTCAAGCCTGAATTTTAATTACCATGTTTCGAAAACTATCATTGATCCCTCAAGCATCCTAGGAGTAATTACCCACATTGCACGTAATTTTTGCAAATAATCCTGGATGCTGCACCTATTTCGGTCGTTAGTTTTATCAACCCTGAATGTTTCTTCTACTGTGTGCAATTCTGCGACAATCAAATGCTGATGTTAGAGTGCGTCCAGCGACGATTTGTAACAATTATTTATGATCGACACATTGGACGGAGCGTTTTTTTATGATTTCGTGTATCTCTTGATACACTTACCGCCGTATTCATAAACATTCCCCTACTCCACTCCAAACTCGACTCGACTTGAGTGGAGTATGGACGCGCGACTCCACTCGAAGTGTCATTGGTATTCACAGACGCGAATCGGCACTCACTCAAACTCGAGATTCCGTTCTCCACTCCAACAAGCTTGAGGACGTCTGGGAGCGAGATTATCGCCAAACGTTTTATTCAAAACACCATTTTCACGTGAAAAATAAATATATTCGTTCGTGTTATCTAAAAACGTGTACCATACAAACATCGAATTAGTGAACTACGAAGTTTTATTAAGGCAGCGTAGAGTTTAGACGCGTTTGAGCGATAAAACGGACAAAGTCGTTATCTTGTCTGGCAACATGCGCATTCGCGGGCTGCGTCTTGTCGTTCTCTCGACGATAGTCCTCGATCTCGTCCCTCGTCCTCGGTCTTTCTTGCTACCGCCGCCCGTTGTCTTCCGTGCAGCCCTGCTTCGTCGCCTCGCCGCCTCGCACGACGAATCATGGAAGACCCCAACGGCAACGACTCGGAAATAGCCGATACCGAAGAGCGGGCAGGGGTTCGTTTTATTTATACTGCGGAGGAGAAGGCGCTCCTCCAAGCGCTCGTAACCAAGCATGCGCGAGTTCTCGAAAACAAGAAGACAAATAACTACTCGAAGGACGTACGGATACTCAGAGGGCCGCCAGGTCCTTTGATCCTTACGTGTGTACAATCAATGCACCCTGTCACGCCGGAGAACTTCTTCATTTGATAGAATTCCAGTGTGACGTCGTCGAAGTCCGCCGCGCTGTCCGGGAACTTCACGATGCGCCGGAACAGGGTGTTCGCGATGAGCCGCGAAACTCTTCTTACTACGCGGCACACGGTTGGTTGTGAAACGTTTACCAGGTCGCCGGTGACCACCTGGAATGTTCCAGCGCCGTAAAAGCGCAGCGCGATGAGTAGCTGGAGCATCGGTGGGACCGGCAGACCTCGATTGGACGCGCTCGCCTCCAGCGGCAGCATCTCGAGGAGACTCGCAACCGTCGCCTTGGAGAAGCGGTAGCGAGCCAGAAATTCGCGATCGGAGAACAGCTCCATGGGGTTAAGCCGGTCCCTAAAACGGCGCCGTGCCACCCGTAACGCCGGTTGTCCGCCGCCTTGGTCCTCGTTCAGGTGTTCGTCCGTCCTTAGGACGAAGTCGACGAAGTCGACGAACGATGCGTCGGCCGCCATGTTGACCACTGACTTCTCACTCAAGAGTCGAGTGCGGCGCTGGCGCGTACTTGAGATTTCGAGTGAAAAGTGGAGTGAACACTCCACTCGAGTGGAGTGAAATGTCTATGAAGCGCAATACCGCCCTCGACTCGAGTTTCGAGTGGAGTTTGGAGTGGAGTAGCGTCTATGAATTCGGCGGTTAAACTTGTGGGGTTTACCTTGCTGCTACCCGTCTCGGGGAATGACACAGCACACCGGTTCAACAAGACGTAAACATTTAATGACCGCTATCTCCTGCGGCGTGATCCCAACAGCCCCCGCGCATACGCTGCGGCGGCCCTTTATCAGCGGTGGAGCGCCGCTCGCGTGGCCAGTTGCTCTTGGTCCCCTCGTGGTCAAGATGACCACTCATGATTGTTGAAGGGGCAACCTGGGCGAACCGCTTGGAATCTTCAGGTTGCCCACAAACTTTCACCTTGTTTTTTCTTTTTTTCTTTCGCTCTTCTACCTTAGAATCGAGTCCTCTGTTGACTCGGATGCAGACCATGTAGGACAAGTGCTTTAACCCTCACATCGACCTTTTTACTACCTTTGCGTGTTTATAGAAGTGCCATAGTGAGGCACACTTTGTCGTGTAAAACATTTTAGTCCGATTGTCTTTCACTTCGTGCAAGCATAACACTTCTAAGGCCTAACCTGCTGTTTTGGGCACAATAAAACACGGATTGATTGATTGAATTTGTCTACAAATAACGAATAAAGTGCGGATATTTTGGATGAGGTAGCCGCTTTCAAAAAATCTAGAGAGTTATCAATCAAATTAAAGGAAGCATGTGAAATGTATTGTCCAGTCATGAACAGTATTTTAAAACAAATTGAAAAGTCCAGACTTCTGGAACCAATATAAATGCCCAATGCTGCGGCTCTAACATTCAGTTGTACCTTCAAATATGAAGTAGGGCACGTACAGAAAGCCGGCGGAAATATTTTTACATTTCATTTCTTTCATCATATGCGTATATCCACAATCCTCTTAAACAACATATTCGATGAGCCTAGAAATATGTATTCAACCCAAGCAAAATGAAGAATGTGGGAAGGAATTTGATTTTTCACGTTGGATACAATTTATTTTTGTATGGTGCCCCCCTTCGCGTGGTAGATACGTTATTTATATTTTGTTTTACTTAATTTTTTAAATGTAGTTCTCACTTTAAGTGTGTACTCTTACTTGCAGCTCACCTAATCTTACAGCACATAGACAAGTCGCTTGATCCTTGTGATGACTTCTACAAGTATGTCTGTCATCGGTGGCAAAAGAGGCACCCCATTCCGGACGATTTTACCAGCATTGGAACATTTCAAATCCTTCGAAGCCAGCTTCATATAGATCTTAAACGTAAGTGTTCGGTAAGATGAACAAAACTGGAGGTTAGAACAATCATTTACCACGTATTTCAACACTTAAGATTAGTATGTGCTTCATATGCAGGAAAAGAGTACTCGACTTAGAAATATTTTATCTGGTACTCCCAATACCACGGGTGTCTAATAATATTGCCGCATTTTTAATGTGTATGTAGCTAGAAGGAGAAACATTCTAAAATTTTAGCGTATTGTGATACACATTGATTATGCAAGGCTTTTTTAATATGCTGACTATAGAGACCATATCGTGAAAAAGTCGATTCGGTGTTAGATGATATTCATCGAAGGACCGACAAATACAAATTAGGTATAAATATGAGCGAAACTAAGGCGATAATGTTTAGTCCAAAACCCCGAACACATCAATAAGTAAATACGATTACTCTAAATTCGAGCAGTATCAAACAGGGTATTAGTTTCCAAACGCTTGAAGTTACTTCAGAGTATATTCTACGATAACCACTATGCAAATCTGTTCTAAAAATTGTAAACAAGTACAGGTTATATGTGTGCGTGAATATATAGTGGCATCATTGTTGAAAATATTACTATTCAAGGGGTTATTTTGCCTTTATCTAACTTATTGTTCCCTAGTTTTGGTTAGAACCACGGTGCAAAAATTAAAAAAGCGCCTTTGGTTAGCAAATTAGGTCACCAATCGCAAATGAATCTTATCCTGCGCATACAGAAAAATGTTAAAGATTTATATTATCCTCCATGTTCTTAAATGTTTACAATTATAGAACAAACGGAATCCTTCAACTGGAACAACATTATAATGCCCCTTGATACACCTATGTAGACTGCAGCGAATTTTCTAGCGTACTCAGGTCTTTGTCTTGATTACTGGCATGTACAAACGTGTCGATTAAATTTATATAAAAAAATATAGCCTACGGAATAGCAAGACTTCTAAATTCACTATATTCAGACCGTGTTTACTGGATAGGCTATGACAAAATTATGAATTGTAATGTATAGTTTTAAATCGGTAGCTTTAAGTAGCTCGTGTCGAATAAAATCCTGTTTTGTCGATAGGGTCATGATGTCACAGTCATATGACCTCGCGCGGGAATTTTGAACAACCCACAACGCTCACGTAAAACGTGACGTTACGCGGAGAATGAATGTAATTAAGACATAATATGTAAGGCGAATTAAATGTTGCCGCATGTCCCAAATTATTTCGCTTTATGAAGTAATTAATTTTTCTTGAAGAAAAAAGACTTCGAAAAATTTTAGGCACAGGCGGGATTTGAACCCACGACCCTTCGATAGCCAGACACGCTACCGACAGACTACGGAGAAACATTGTGTTTGTTGTGATATTTTGACAGTGAACAAAACAACACAATGCACGACACATTTCACACAATAATAATATTAGTCTTTATTTTATGCGCGTCCACAAACAGCCCAGGGGCTTTTGTATGGTACACAGCAAATGCCGAAAAGGTAAAAGTATAAGCACTGAGAAAACATATATATCCCAAGAAAGCACTCACAAAACAAACGTAGAACACGTAGCGACATCTGACAAGCAAGATAAGGTAAAAGAAGAGGCACTTAAAATACAGATACAGCAACCCCAATGAAGCAAAAAAACGCGCAATATTGTAAATCACATGGATTATGCAAACAATATACTCTTAGATTACGACGAAAAGTTGACATGTCACTGAATATTTCTAGGAGCGAACAATCCAACTTATTACAATCATGCTTAATTCGTATTAGGGGAGACGTATAAAAAAACGTGGATGAATAGAAAAGGTTGCGATCATGGCTTGAACGTGGTGAAGCGTGAAAACATACAGCGCTTTACAAGACAAGACGGTCGAGAAACCCATTGACAAGTTTGTGTAAAAACAAGATATCCCCACAACACCGTCTGTCAAACAGAGAGCATAAACCAAGTCTCTTGAACAGCCAATCGTAATTATAATAAAATGTACGTAAAAAAAATTATCGGAAACGATGCGAATACAACGCTTCTGCACCCGCTTGATAGAGGAAGATGCTGAATCATTTATACAATTTTACACTATAGATGCAAACTCCAGTTTTGAGCGAATTAGACAACAGAATAAACGAACGATACATGCATAGGAAGAAAATTGTCTTGTGAAACGTGAAATTGCGCCCCATGCTCTAAGTGATAAGTTGCATGTGACCGGCACGTGATGATTAAAATTCAACGCCTTATTTATAAAAGCTCCAAGATAACGAGCAACACCCATTCGCTTAATGACGATGACATCTAAGATATAACTGAACGCAAGGGTGCTTTCGCTTTCACGGAGACCTATAGCCTGTGTTTTATGTTCACTAAGTAGGAGATCATTATTAAAGCACCACCTACCTATGTTATCCACATCGCTTTGAAGAAGTGTGCATTCAGAATGTGAACTAACATGACGAAACAACTGTATATCGTCGGCAAATAAAAACACTTTAGAATTTTTAACGAAAATAACATGCCATTTACAAAGATTAAGAACAAAAGTGGACACAAGTTGCTCCGCTGAGGCACCCCTGACGACGAAATAAAGGTCTTTGACATAAATCCCGATATACAACCACAGTTTGTACGATTGTTAAGGTAGCCCCTAAATTAATTACAATATGTTGAACATATATATAGGCCGTAGTCATCTAGTTTACGCAGGAGCCGATCATGACTGACCCTGTCGAACGCCTTCGACATCTCAAAATAGATGACGTCTACTTGTTGATGGCCATGAACAAATGGCACAGCACAATCTAAGAATCAGCACACATTTTTCCGCCGACCTTTCCTTCAAGAGTACGTGCTGCTCAAGACCAATTTTTTGATGAAAGTATTTGTAAAGACGATTATGCAGCGTCATCCCAAAAACTTTAGAGAAAATAGATAATAAAGAGACAGGGCGATAGTTACTGAGAATTGTGTTATCGCCTGATTCAAATATCAGAACTATCACTGAGTGGTTCCATATAGACGGGAATGTGCCCACTTGTAGCACACAGGTTAAAGATATAAAGCGACACCGGAGTGCAAAGGTCATTTTAAAATCCTTTAAAAATAAAGCTCGGTATTCCGTCTGCGCAGATAACTTCGACTTCATGTCCCTTATGCATGTCTTTATCTCAAGCTCATCTATAAGAACAAACGGAAAAAAGTCAGAGGTATTTGGGCATTTCACAGCAGCATTCGTGTTAGTTCCACAAGAGAAGCTTGACATAAAATGCTGAGCAAACATGTCTGCCACTTCATTTGGGTTCGATGTATAGCCGAAACTGCCCCGTAAGAGGGGAACTCTACTAGGACTGGTAAAGGCGAGCGGGTTGAAGATGAATACACGAAATTGAAAGAATAAAACACAGAGGACAAGCACAGGACAACCACTTTCTTTCATTTAGCAACAATTCATGTTCAACCCACTCGCCTTTAGCAGTCCTTCAATCACCATGAGCTTTGTCCTGTCCTGTCCCTGGAGCAAGAATCTGCGCCATGTTCGACCCGACTACGTTTTACCGGGCTGCCATTTTTATATCAAGACAGAACCTACTTCGACTCCGTCTCCGGACCCTGGAATTTTATTTGCGGAAGAACACCATTCACCCTTCGGTGCACTAAGCCCTTGGATTGAACAGTCAGAACTGGACAACTAGCCACAAGATAATGCAACTATCCCGCAAGGAAGTTTCCCGGGAATTAAGCGTCACATGAGTAGTGCAGCATAGCTTCATGGACAAGTTGTCTGGTCCAGCCTACGTGAAGCACCCTTCCTACATATTTCTGCAGCAAGCTGCCGAAGAATTTTTGGAGTCGTCCTGGACTAAGATTGTTTCTCAATTCAACCTGCAAAGCCGTACGCAAGCCCCTACCACCAAGTTTACCCCACCGACCTACCTAACAGATGCAAAAACTGTCCTCTGAGACAGAGGCTCTTCTTTCAAAAGGACATAAGTTCGCACCAGATCTTCCGGTCTCGAAGGTCGACCACCTGGCAGCCATCCACCAGGTTGCAGCAGTCATACCGGAACAAGAACAACAGGAATTCCTGGGGGCAGCGACCCGTTCAGTCTGCTACCATCCAGCCCCCGGCCCAAGGCAAGTGTCAACATTCGGTCGGCAGTAGCGGAAATTCGAGAAAAAACCTCAAGCTCCTCCAGCCGGATGAAACAGGACGTTTCGCAGTAATTGATGACGAAATGTACAAAATGAAAGCCAAAGCCGCAGTCGAAAAGAACTTCACAGCCATTAAGAAAAGGCCCTCAGGATCTCTCTGCACCAAACTGAAAGAACTATGCGTTCAGCTAAACCTACCGAAAATGAAAAAATTGGTAACAGCTCCAGCCAACCAGTATCTGCAAGTATTCTTCGCCGCTAAAACGCATCAGCCGGACGTCCCCTCCGCACAATAGTATCTGAGAGAGGATGCTGGCAGAAGCACCTCGCCACGTTTCTCCCGAAACACCTTTCCGGCGTACATCCCTTACAACCTTATCGAATCAAGAACTCTCAGGAGCTTATCAACGCCCTAGAACCGGTCCATACTGGTGCTCCTAACTTAAACTTCTTTTCCTAGACCTAGAAGATATGTACCATAACCTGGAAATTCCAATTCTTCTCAAATCCCTCGAAGAAGCCATCACGTAACACGGAATCTGCAGCTTCCAAAACTCATTTAGAGTGTCACTTTCCGGCTTCCACGAGCTTCTGCAACTCTACCTAAAATCAACAATGATCGAGCACGAAGCAAAATATGGATACAGAAATCCGGAGTGTGTATAGGGTCTTGCCTTGTACCCAAATTAAGTGAAATCTACCTGTCTCATGTTTATAGAACCATGCAGGTAAAGCTCAATAACACTGGCCCGGAATGCACCGTACTTGGCTACGTTGATGACTACTTGATTATTCGAATCCCGGACAAAAGCTCACCGGACAAAAGCTCACCGGACAGAAGCTCACCGGACAAAAGCTCACCGGACCAAAGCTCCCCCATTTTTTCACAGACACGGACAAAAGCTCACCAGGATAAAATTTAATGTTGGTCTTAATACGAGTGCGAACAACTTAGGTGCATGCATGCGGCACTGAAATGTAACCATAAACTAACTCTGAGAGACGCATGGTTTGTTAATTAGAGTAGAAACAAGTTTATTTATCGATTGGTTAGAAGCGAATGCAGTTCCTTACTAGCTCCAGCAGATGTCGGTGTACCTGGAACCAATCGAAAATATTTTTCAGACTATTCTGCAGTCGCAGAGTGATTTTTCGCACCCGCTTCTCTGGGGTTCACCACTCCGGTGAACCCCAGGGAGGCGCGTTGACACGGCATTGACACACTTATGTCAATGCCGTGGCAATGAGCGCCTGATTTTTCTGTTGGCATTCAGTCAGCCTCCAGACGCTTGGATGGGCGCGGCCGACAAGCTTCTGGAACCCAGTATTCCATCCTTTGCAGGTGTTGTGTGTCCGGTCTTTATCTATAGAAGAGTGGCGTCGTACATATTCTACCGTTCCGGGGGAAACCCCGGTCGTCGTCGGCGCACAGTCACGCCAACGAAAGAATTCGCTCTGGGTGCCACCGCAGAAGGAGCAGAAGCATAACGGAAGAAGCCATTGACACACGTGCAATCAAAGTAGTCCAGCAGGTCGCCAATGTCACCGGTAGACTTTTCCATGATGTAGGTTAGTCCTTCGGGCACATGCTGTGGTGGAGGGAGCGCCAGCCTATCTAAACTCCCGCACAGCTTTCTACATTGGTCATCTGTATTGTACTTGTTCAAAAGGCCCAACTCCGGTTCCATCAAAATATTCTTAAAAATTCGCAACTCAGTGGTTTGTATACTACAGTTTTGCTTCAGCTTCCCTTTCACATAACCCTGATATAAATAATAATTGATTTCAAATACATTTACGACGCACAATGACGGAAAGAACTTAATTTTCCTTAACATTCACTTCAAATATTACCCTGAACCCAAAGAAACCCCATGCATTACTTATGAAGAGACATTGTGTTTAACCTTTATGTGCGCGTTGAGCGTGACATAAGCACAACGAAAAAGCGAGGTCATCGAAGGGTGACTTCGCTTCTGCGGTCACTCTTCTCTGCCTGCTATGGCGTATCTGTCGAAGCCTTTGCATGGGATGGGGTACCAGGATAGCTAGGTTCGACATTTGAGAAAAGGTACATGGAAGTGACGTAATGGAAAGGAGGAACGTATCCTAGCAACACTCACGTGGCGGCTCCGCCCGCTTTGACGCCGCTACGTCATCGCAAACTTGACACCTGTCACCCGTTTGAGCGACGTCCGGAGCCAACCGCCGACGAGCGGAAGGAGCTACGCATTCCCCGAAGCGTCCCTATGCGCGGGATACGGGGTAGGATTTACTACGACGCGGGGAGCAGTTCCTGCGTTTAGTGAAGGAACGGCAACCAATCCTGTGCGTCGCTGGCCGTCGCATCTGTTCTAGTACAGGTAAAAGTATTGAAAAACAATAAAAACCTGCTGGGCGTTGTTAAAACAAACCGCTTTTTTGTGTCCTTTTGCAATACATTTAAGAGTTATTTGGAGAGAAAGTTGTTTCAATATTACAAGGAATGCGGGATGCGCGCTTCGCGCCTTCTTTAAAGCAACATGTCGGAGCAAGCCAGAATCGCGGGGTTGATGGCTGCACATAAAGAGCTCCCGTTACCAGCGTTTTGCGGTCCCGGCGCGTAATGAAGACGCGGAAGCAAGCAGACGACCTGGACAAAGACGCCTGCTTGCTCTGTTGAACCCAAGAAACATTCGGTTGATATGACTTACCCTGAGACAGGGAAGAAACAAGATACGTAAAAGGGACGGTCAACGCACAGCGTATCCAAAAACAGCTGTGTGTTCGGAGACGTGCCTTTCTTTTCCTTCCCTGTCTCAGGTCAAGGTATGTCCACTTTTCACGAGCTCGCCTGCGCGCTCACCTTTTTTGAGACCTACAGTGTAGTCATAACTTGCAACAGCAACTACTTTCATCTTGTCTGGAATACCTCAGTAACAAACTTCGCCAAGTCTTTTTTGTATATGCTGTAAACGACTTAATTTTCGCGAATCGCCTACAATTCGCAAAAAATAGGTCCCGCGAACAATTCCGGTAAGATGTCAACACATTGGAATCTATATTGAGATCCCACCGCGTCGCGAAAATTAGAACCCGCGAATTATTCCAAAACTTCAGCTTTGAACTAAATCGCGAAATATTCAGCCCGCGAAAAATAGGTCGTTTACAGTATATTATTGTCTAGCTGCATTTAATCTTGTCCCGAATATGGCAGGCCTTCGTGTATATTAATAGATGTGTTACGAAATACAACCTAGAGGTAGTGTGCTGCAAAACGTGTTCAAATAAGAGATACAATGTTTGACATAACATGTGATTTAAGAATGTCCAAGTGTTTAGGTTGTGCTATGCTAGTCAGTGTTCATTTTTACTTTCGAGAATGAAATATTGCATCACATGTTTTCATATCATTTTACTTTTTCAAGTTACGGTTTTGCATTCTAAAAATAAAGCACTTTCAAAAATAAACTAGCTGTGCAACATACCATAAACCCTGATACTCTACGTAAAAAAGGACACATACACCGAAAGGTCTCAAACAGCTGAAATTTTTATTTTCCAAAAAGTGCTTAAATAGGCACCGTGACAAAAAGTAAGGGAGAGAGAAACCTGGAATGTCTTGAGAGATCCTAACTGACACAAATCCCAATACTAACATCAAGAGGCACACCTGAGTGATGTACAGTTATAATACAGAAGGTAATAACGGGATGCTTAAAACCACAGGGGAAATGAAACAATACCCAAAATGGCAATATCCCTGGTTTAATCAACACTATACAGGTGTACAGATGGTCTAAAGTATTTCTCGGCTCTTTGCAGGGGAAAGTGAGGTGACCTTTGTCGGTTTGGTAAAACCGCAAGCCTTCTCGGTCATTATCCCACGCATTTCATGCCTTCTGCTCATAAAATGGAAAGGCTATCGATATCACTGCCATGCACTCAATACATATCCGGGGGCAGTACCGTCCGTCTCTGAACACAGCACATGGAATACCTGTGCACAGGTCCATCATGTTCCTCGACCTCACACTGGAATTTAAAGATATAAACTAATGTTGCAAGTATGAACCAAGGTCGTGCAAAGGATTTCTTTCGTTTGCATCTGGACATTCCAAAACTATAAAACGCAGTGTTTCCTATGTTACTCTTGTATCGGCCTCGAAGAAATATTGTCACCAGAATAACGGGCGAAGTTTTGAAAAGCAATTTTTCTGCCTACGTGATTCTGGGTATCCGATTGGTTTCCTGGGATGCGCATCTGAAAACATCTGCACCAAACTGTAACACAAATCAGCTGACACAGATATGGAAGAGAGAAGACAAGAACTAAGCAAAAAATTGTAGTACCTATACATTCATGGCATAACCCATAAATTAAAAGGAAGTAGCTGCGAGGCAGGGCAATAAGGTTGTGTGCTCTGCTCCAAACAAGGCGTATTGTTTGGAGAAAGGTATCAAATGCAGGCGAGCTGGTGAATGACATCCAAAGTAACCCTGAGACGTAGGAACAATAAAAAGACGGACAGAACAATGAAGTCTTTAACACAGCTTAAAATTTATTGAACAACCATTGCCTTATATACATGTCCCAGACCTCTTTCACAATTCAAACGACCTCCTCGCCCACTACACAGTGTACCCTGACAAGACAAGACAAAGTAAATTACAACTTCAACCAGAAGAAAATGTGCAACATTTCTTACAAGACATAATATGCCCCGTGTGACACAGGGGTTGTTTATCACATTCCCCTATCACATGGCAAATGTCACATCGGTCAATGTCACATCGGTGATAGGACAAGAAAGCATGCAGCATCTGTCAAGGGAACTACAGCAGGTCATTGCCGCACCTGTAAATGCAGTGTTGTGTTCAGCAGCATCACCATTCTTGCAAGAAACAAAAGCCTGTATGCACGAGAAATGCGAAAACATTTAAAACAATGGCCATCGAAGGAAACAAAGCAGCATGCGTCAGCGTGCCTTCCATCAAACTCGACAAGAAAAGCAATAGTGTTTGGAATGTTTTACGTCTCGCTGAAATGCGGGTCGTTTCAAACTAATTTGTATCTATAGCTCTCAGAATAAAAGAACAAAAAGAAGCAGATAGCTGAGGCACATGAAGAGGAAGAAGTATTAAACCATAGTTGGTAGTCCAGCGATATGTTTTTCTCTCAAGTTCAAGCTGGCCCTAGCCATGGTGGCTGTGTGATGAACTGTGCAAGGTGTTGGAGCTGAGGAGACTGCATAGCTTATGGACGGCCATGACTGCAGAGCAGCGAGTGAAGTGTGCACTTGACGGCTTTCACGGGGAGGGCTTCACTGACGGCAAGGGAACAGACGGGTCCTTGGTGGTCGAGACCTTTATCGTGGTGGCGAGCGGCTCCCCGTTGCCGGTGGCGTCCGTGCTGGGCATCACCGTGGCGAGGGCGGTAGGGGCCCCCGACGGTGTCCTTTTGGGCGGGACCACCGTCGTGGCGACAGACTCCTTGATGCCGGCGGCATCCCTCATGGGTGGGACTGCCATCCTGGCGTGTGCGGCACTGCGCAGGGGCACGGCTGCAGCGGGTCTCGAACCGGGCGACAAGGCGTTGCCTCAAAGCCCTGTCCGAGAGGCCGACCGGAAGGTTGGCAGGAGCCAGCCTCTCGCCATCAGACACTGACCCCTCCGAGCTCGGCTCGGACTCCAACTCTGACTTTTCAGGGTCGGAACCCGACTCCGGTTTTGGCTCGCTCAATGCAAGGCAGGCGTTGTGCAGCACTGCACGTGCCGTCATAATGGTGGTGGTGGCTATTGATGGATGGTAATGCAGAGTCCAGTGCCTTTGCAGACACCAGAACCTGTTTTTCAACAGCCCACTGCAGCGCTCCACAACGGACCTGACCGAGGAATGTGCCTTACTAGACCGGCAGCAAGCAATGGAGGTCACGTGGATCCCAGGGACAGGGGTGATGAACCAAGACTCCAAGCCGTAGTCGCCTGCACGTTTAGAGGACGGAACCTATTATAATCTGTTCTCTTTAAAATTGACGGCAAGAAAGCAGCGAAAAGAGGTGATTGCAACTTTGTGTTTTCCTGGTACTATGCTCCTTTGGATAGTATTTACAAAGACGTGCCAGAGGTATAGACACAGGGCCTGCACAGTTGTTGATGTTTGGTACAGCACATTTTCTGTGGAACTGTGGTTTTCAAGCGGTACACAGCCACCGTATGCAAGAGGAATGAATCGAGCATGCTCACCGAGGAGGAGCCTGTGGTCGTCTACCAGCCGCCCTTGCTTGATGTTGCCGCAGAGCCAAGAGAAGCATTACACAAAGGAGTCGTGCACCGACCCAGGGCACCGTGGCTCCATGCATCTTACCCGGCATTCGGCGTCACGCATCTGGAAGTGTGAGAGAGATACCGACATGAATTTACCTGAATGTTCCACTCATGGTTCACAAAGCAGTCTCAATTCCAGAACCTTCCAAGTTCTTTTGACACTATTAACATGATTGCAACACACCTTCATGGACGCAAGATATGATGACAAGCAACCACTTCTTTCAAACAAAAATAATGTGGCGGGCGGAAGGATGCACGTTTTAAAAGTCACGACATACTACATTGAGCACACGCTCGTGCAGTCGGAGCACAGGGGCGGATTCAGAGGGGGTGGTCCGGATGTCCTGACCCCCTCTTGAATTCTACATGTGTAAAAATTTAGGGCGTGGAAACGGGGGGGGGGGGGCGTCTCAAACATATGATACGCTGACCAAAAACCTGACCCCCCTCCCTTCTAGAAATACCTGCGTCCGCCCCTGGCGGAGCACACAAGCCCGCACCTCTCATTTATAAAATGGCATATCCACACCGTACCGGCGTTACGCTGTATTCTTTTTGACACACATGGAACTGATTTTGAGTACGTAATACGAGCGTACTTACCACCATCACGTTGAGGGCGTAGAAATGCTTGCGGCACAGTGCACCGCCTTCGTGGCGGTGGGATCGTTCTTGGACGGGCCGACGATGGCGATCATCGTTTCGTTCACGCAACCGATGACGCCGAATATCCTACCGAGCGGCCTGAGGCCCGTCTCCACGTCGTACCTCTCGCTCGGCGTCTCGGGGAAGCGGAGCCAGCCGCGCCGGACCCCGACACGACGCACGATAGCGACGGACGCGACGCGGACAGAGACGCCGACTGTCTTCAGTCCCGCGCTACGTGCTCGTCGCTCGCCACCAAACTTTGGAAGCACTCCGTGTCGTAGAAACGAAGTGCACAACCACGCAGCCTCTCTGATCCCCCCTGTTGGTGCGGCCTGCCGATTTTTTTCCGAAAACAAAAGAGCGCGTGTGAGAGGAGAACTTCTCCAGCCGCCGTGGAGGTGCTGCACATCGGCGAGTGGTCTCGTGACGCTGAAAGCTATACTCCGTTTCACCTTATGTTGTACCGCAGACAAAACTAGAAGCGCGAGCTCATACGCGTTGGGAGCTACTCTTAACGCACGAGAGCTGGTGCCGCCGAGACGTGCCTTATAGAGCAAGGAGCTCCGCGCTTGTAGCCTTTCCTGCGGTACATCATACGGTGAAAAAGAGTATAGAAAAGGCGCTCAACGCGCTCTTGCTCCGCGACCCAGAGAAAATATCTGCCCGTCATTGGCTTCGCCGATACCGAGGCGCTCTCGCGGTTGCAAAGGCCGCAAAAATCGCTTGTCCCCCACCCTTGCACCGCTTTGCGCGGAGAAAATATCTCCGGTTTTACCCTGTGCTCGCATGTGTGGTTTGTGTTTTCGATCGTTTTTTTTTTTTTGCTCGTTTCTCCAGTTTTATGGCGATAACCACTGATGGATGAGAAGAAGAGCCGTAGGCAGCCGCTTTTTGTCTGTCTCTGCACGGTTTTAAAGTGTGCAGATGGGTTACGGAGCACGCGATGCCTAAAAACTGTTGCGTGCCGCGTTGTAAGTCAAATGCTGCGAGAGATCCGGAACTCTGCTATCACGAGCTTCCGTCTAGGAGAGAATTTTGAGATGCCTGGTTGAAGATCATTTCGCGAGAAGGCAGCGAGAAGGGCAGCCAGTGGCAACCAAGCTCCAGGAGCGTCGTGTGCTCCCTTCATTTTAAAAGCCGACGGCCACTTCGCGCTTTCCACTTTTGCCCGTCACCTCCTTTCCTATATCCTCTTCACGTTTTACCTTGCCCCAACCTGGCTCCCCCTTGCAGCATAGGAGAGGGGCGCTGAGTGGATTATCTTCCCTGCAGAAAGCCGAGGTTGAACGTATAGGCCTTTAAGGCGGAGGACTACAAGGAAGGTATGAAGCGGAAGTTGCTGCGACCAACAGCGGTGCCGACTCAATTCCCATTGTATTCGTTGTACATGCAACCCAGCAGGTTCAAAGAAGCGCAGAACGCTTGTTCGTGTGCCACCCTAACGCGTCCACGTCGCATGCGAGCGGTAGAAGCCAACAACGCAAAAATGCAGTCATCTGCAGAAAGAGGACCAGCTGTTGATGAGTGCGTGGCTATTGAACCTCGCCTGCAAAAAGAGTTTGAAGTGGAAGAATGTCAGACGTCATTCAATTTGACAGCTAGGCTTCATGGAAGATGCCAAGAAAAACGCGCACCGCCTTCAAATGCAAGCCAAACGACTGAACGAGCGAATTAAAAAAACTTCGACAAACCTTCGACGAATTTCAAGGCAGATTGAAGCAAGGAAGGCTATTGTGTAGAACCCGCTCAAATTTGCCGGTGACGTGTCCTGAATGCAAGCTGTAACTTAAGAGAAATGAATCTCGTGACGGAGAAAATCAGTTCGTGTTTAGCCTTGACCAAAGAGGACTCAGCTATCCACGACCTGAAGCTGTCTGGCCGTGCAAGCTCGTCTGCACCTTTGTCGAGAAGGGCTCTACGAGTCGGCAGAGATCCGTCGTTCTGGACGGATTGGCAAGGTTCTCTCGAGCGCTGAGCTTCCACACCTTATGGACTGCCCGCTGATGTGGTGTACTAACTGCTGAGACCGGTACCACAGCTAAGAACTCTGCGAGTTCTTTCTCGAAGCTCCTCAGACCTCTTCTGGCTAACTCGGCTGGTGACCTAAACAGCTCTCTAGAGAATATATTGAGACTTTCGCGGAAGCCTCTTTCCCGAAAGGTATTCCGTTTGCGAACTATATGACTCCCTTGATCTGTTCGTGAACAATGAAGTTTATATTGGAAAAGTTATTCACCAGGAATCCATTTCTTATTGTCCCTCACAGATAAATAAAAGGCACAGCTCGAGCGTGCTCGAGCATCGGTTAAAATCGGAAATTATACGGCCGAGCTATATCCAACTATAACTCATTACAGTGGTCATGGAAACGGGGACGGGAACAAGAAAACGACAATTCGCTCATACTGCCAGCTGAATGCGGCTCTAACGCGCAGCCTGCAGCTCAGTGAGCTCCTCGCAGAAAGAAATATGTGCTTTTATTCGACACAGATTTGTCACATCATTCATGCAATCTGGCACTCGTTTCAAATGCGACTTGCCGCTTCACAAAAAACAATCTAAATAGCCATACGGCCACACCGGGCCGCGCCGGGCGGACTGCGCCTCTCTCGCCGATAACGAGCGCCACGGCTGGCGCTGCGGGGTAAAGTAGAACTATCGCTCTCACCGGCGGCGCGAGGCATACGGCAGGCCGCTCCCAAGGGAGTCATTATCAAGCGGCCGTGGTACAACACTTGAAGCTCCTACACTCTCAGAAAAAAAAGGTGTATTATCACACCCTTTGTCCCATATAATACACCCCAAACTTCAATTCAACGTACAGCGCACTATAGTCGAACAGACAGCTCGAAATTTTTCGAGGGGCTTGATGTCCGTGAGGTACAACTTATTAAAATAGCTAATGTACGTTTTCCTGACTACAAAAAACATAATCGGGGTTTTCGTGGCTCTACTGCAAAACCTCAGTGTTTCTTTTTGTGGTCTTTGATATGCCCTATTAGCTATTTAATAAGTTATATCTAACCTTTATCAAGCCCCTCGTAGACTTTGGGGCCGTCTGTTCGACTATAGGGCGCTATACGTTGATTTAAAGTTTTGGGGTGTATTATATGGGACAAAAGGGTGTAAGGTGATACCCTTTTTTTTAGAGTGTAGTCGGGAACGTCCACGAGCTTCGTTTTGCAGTCTCTCCACCTCCGGCTCCTCGCGCCAACGTTGCCTCGCGCTGCCGGCGCTGCGTCGCACGCTTGCAATCCTCCGGGAGCTCGAATGCTGCGCGGTGCTGCCGGTGAGTCTTCCTGGCGAAAACAATAACTAAATTTGTTGAAAAGTGGCACAATCGGCCGATGACGATGCGGTTTGGAAAATATGACCAACGAAAGACACCTTCTCAGGAGCTAGTACCTTTTGAAACGTACTCAGTACAAAACGAAACGTCACTTTGTTGTCACGTCCAGTAGCCGACTCCGCCCACTTTTTCTAGGGAAAGTACGTCACTTTTGCTTCCAACCAATCATACGTGAAGACGTCACTTCCGTGTACTTTTAAAAGGAACATGTACAATGTCAAACCTAGCCTTCCAGTTCTCCTAAAAAATAGTGCAATATCCATCGCGTCCGTACTTTATCCCAGCCCATGTTTTGCCTGGGTAGCAAAAATAAACGAGGTGAGCTTTTGTCCGGGTCTGGGAAAAAACGGGTGAGCTTTTGTCCGGTGAGCTTCTTTCCGGTGAGCTTTTGTCCGGTGAGCTTTTGTCCGGTTACCGATTATTCACCCTGTAGCCAATAAAGTCGAGGTGATAGTGGCCTCGTTCAAAAGCGCGGGAGGCAAACATAAATTCAAAAAGTAAGATCTATCCTCGGAAGGGCTACAATTTCTAGACCTGCGATTTAAGAAAACCAACGAAGGCGTTTGCTGGGCGTTCAGTCGGCGTTCAGAAAAGCCGGTGCTCTCTTTGGAAGTGCTCATTCAAAAGACTGTTAAGATAGGTATCATCCAGACGTTAATCACATCAGGTAAAACGAAATCCTGTCAACATTCGGCAACAGATAGCATAAAGAGCCAAACTCGACGACTCCTGAGTTCCGGATATCCGGTGGAACGCCTCGTGTCCGTTTTCCACCAGCTTATTAACCCAAAAGCAACCACAAAAACGCCTTTCAGTTGAGGAATAGCCAGCATACCATACATTCATAATGCTTCCCATCATATCCGATCCATTGCTTCACGCTATGACACGAAAGTTGTCTTTTCCGGTAGATTCAAATCGGTAAGCATGTGCAATATGATCAACCGACAAGAAGCCAAGCCGGCTTGCGAAAAAAGCACGCCACGCTTTTCCGGGCCTGCAGCACAGAAAAGTTTACTCCATTCCCCTCAAATGCGGAGCCGAGTACATAGGACAGACCGGCCGATGTTTCAATGACCGCTCACGAGAGCTCGAGAACGAAGCCTCTTCAAAAATGACATCCCCATTCGTCCGATCGCGGTTCACGCGAACGAATGCACTGGATGCGCGCCTGACTTCGCAGAAACCGAGATAAAAGGGGGACGCCGCAATCGCCACGGACGTGAAATCATCGAATCCCTTCTCATCGAGAACGCAGAAAACAACGTTTCATCGGCCTCAGTAATCTTATCAAGACGGGAATTAGAATTAATCAGGCCTGAACTCGAAAAATATCCTAACTCCCCGTAAATACACACCATCCCGGTATTTCTGCCCGTACCTCGTGGTTCTCCCTTTCCATCACCCAGTTCTCCTTCTTCTTTATCACCCTTTCCATCTCCCAGTTAGCCTTCCCCCTTATCACCCTATCTTGGTCGGGGTCTCTTTCAGGGTGCAATGTCTCTGTCTAAAATAAACGTCGTTGCTAAATGAAAGAAAGTGGTTGTCCTGCGCTTGTCCTCCGTGTTTTATTCTTTCAATTTCGTGAACTCTACTACTACGCTTGTTTTTAAAGCGCAGCTCTTAGGCGCCCGTTTCCGGCTTGAGCGGCGTCGGCGTCACCGTCGGCGTCACCGTCAGCGCCGTGTCGCCGTCGGCGTAATCGCGGTGCATTATGGGAAATGCCCCATAATGCACCGCGCGGGACCTTCGTGACGTCCACGTGTGATGTCACGAGGGTCACGCGCGGTGCATGTGGGAGATTTCCCATGATGCAAAGCTCGGGGAGGAGGAGGGAGGAGGGGGAGGACGAGGGGAGGGGAAAGAGGGGAGGGGAAGGTGGGAGGTGGAGGAGGAGGGAGGAGGTAAGAGGAGAAGGGAGGAGGAGAGGAGGGGAGGACTTTGAAGGATGAGGGGACGAGGAGGAGGTGTAGGATGAGGAGAAGGTGAGGAGGAGGGACGAGCGTATACCCTCCCATCGGTACCCTTCCTCCTCCTCCTCAAGAGCCGCGCTCTAATTCTGCGTTACAGGGTGTTGTAAACGTCTTTCATTTTTTTTTAGTAAGTACGAATTTCCAAAAGGTTTTGGGTTTGAATTCAGAGCTGACTCAGTCTGAGAAACGTGAAAGTTCTCATCTCTATTAAACAGCCGCTTTGCAAAAGAGCGACACTCGCTGTACTTCAAGTACCATTTCCCTAATCCCGGTTTTTTAAAAGTCCTGTGATAGTAGTGCAATTTCCTGCGTAAACAACATTTCAGCTCTCATGAAAACAACGGACGGTATTTATATGACCCTGAAGGGCGCCTGGGTATAAATGTATCCATGGCACTTGACACCGTTTTTGTAAATGCCTCAGTCGCTGAGTAAACAAATGTGTCTTTCAAGATGAGATTCCAGTTGTAACTATGAAGATAATAGGACATAGTAGGTAATCTTCTTCGCTGTAGAAGAAGCAAGTCTGGCTATAAAATACATGTTGACTGGGCGAAAAAAAAGAACGAAACAACAAAAGGATGGAAATGATCGACACGTGTTATAGGATCGTAAGCTGAAGTGATACCATCTGTTGGCGAACACACTAGTGCAAGGTCAGGTATGTTACCCGCTGAGTTCTGTAGCTTATTGCACGGTTCAAACCCATTTATATGCATAAAATGTATTAGGCTTGACGCCTTCCATTCGCGATCATTACCATCCGTTGTGATATCTGTCACCCAGTCTATCCCCGGAGTAATATATTCTCCATAAATGTGAACGCGAAACTTTGACACATCTAAACTTTGCTCTAGAGCTCTCAGCTCTGCCACAAAATTATGAGCACTAAGTTGGGGTGACAAATGAGCTCACCTTGCGCTGAAGAAATGAGCGTTCGGTCTCCGGAAAGCATGCGCACTTTGTATGTGCGCGAAGTTGGCACTCAGTGCAGCACAGAAATCTTTGTCGTCCGTAAAAGCAGCGAGAGCAAACCAGACATGCATCCTTACTGGGCGGAATCTCCGCCCAGTAATCTTAGAATAGAATAGAAAAAGCTTTATTCCGGGGTGAAAATATGCCTTTAGAGTTCCGGGACCGACCAATGCCAGCAAAGGAAGGTACAATCAATCCTACCATAAAAAAGGAAAATTAAACATTCACATGGCCACACAAAATATAAGAAAACACAAAATGTGATTGTCTCGTTATATGGAATGTCAGGAAGAGTGGGCTACGTCTTGAAGATGTCTCACAAAAACACGCAAGCTATCATTCAATAAAAGTATCCGGAAAAAAAGTCTAACCTCAACGGCTCGATAAGAAAAAGTTTGATTCTATTGGTATGGGAATAATGTCATTATATAACAAAGCACGAACACACCATGTGCGCAATAATCAAATAAGAAAGAGAAGTACAAGATAAAAATACGGTTCTATCCAGGTCAGAGAAGAATTGCTGCACAACACCACGTGCGACACGCAAAAATACGCTATGGTGAATTACATACGAGAAATAACAACAGCAAGATACACAAATGCTGCAGTAGTGCAAGACAGATAAATTGGTCAGCAATGTTTTCACTTGTTTGTTCATACTGGCCTCGATGACGCTATCTGAAAATTTGTTAAAAATGGAAGGTCCATAATAGGAGCGAACTCTCCTGCCGTATGTTGGAGTGCATCGTCACTGACGAAGGGGCGCTTGAAGTCATTGCTCCAAAAGTGACGAAGTACTACATTTTGTACAAAAAAGCAGAGACATTCGGCATGTCTAGTGTCTGGAAAATATGAATTTCGCGAGAAATCACAATTATACCCAACGCTTTTTAACATGGTCCTTAAAATACGATCGACTTTAACTTCCCATAGCTTTGCACCAGGGTGTCGAACCGGAACCGAACCGAACCGAAAACCGGAACAGAACCGTTATTTTTAGCCGAACCGGAACTGAACCGAACCGAAATCTTCGCCGCCATCTTGGAACTGAACCGGAGCCGAACCGAAAAAAATATAACGGTAACCGGTTCAAAACGGTTCAAGGTAATTTATTTTTGTGTTAGTATCACAAAATGAACGTATGGGAATTAAAAATTGGCGGCTATATTTCTATCTATTGATCAAATCGTCATATACAGAATTGCAATGTATGGTAAATTGTGGGTTTTCGGGGCGCTTTAGTATTGACACTATGATTAACCATGTGTCACGTTGTCACGTGATGTCATCGTGTCAATACATGTTGTCAAGTAATGTCACGTGACCTCGTGACGTCACGTGACTCACCGCGTCAACTAGATTTAATTTGAGGAAGTCACTAAATGTATTAACCTTGTTGACAGCGTGACGTAGCATGACATCACGGTTTTGTACCGAGAGTCACGTGACACCGTGACGTAAGCGATTCTCATAACCTTTAGTCGAGTGCTCGGGTTCATGACAATCAGCATTGCCAAACATTCGGGTAACGGCTCATGTCAATTAAATATGATAATAGCCAAACTCTAACAATATCTGAAGCTCAGCCCAAGCTTTTGCTTTCCAAACCCTAGCCGCCTAGGGCATGACTATGATGAACACTGACGGTATATAATTAGCGTCAGATCACGTGGCCTCTTGTTCAAATGGCGAGTTGAGGAGGGGATCGACAACTGTCTCTTTCTTTTTTTTTCTGCATCTGCTATTGCGCGGAGGGGGAAACCAATGGATGTTTTCGCAAGCCATCAACGTCAGGGGTTACTTCTTAACAGTATTTATTGAAAGTACAAAAAAATATTTCAATACCAATTTTACATTATTGAGGCACCCAAACATTTTTTCGTTGTCGCTGAACTGCACCCGAAAGATGTCCCCGAGAATAGAAGTATTGAAATGACTAAATGCGACTTATTAATATGACGTTACATAGAGCTAAAGATGTGTACGGAAGGAATACCTTAAAAAAAAGAAGATTTTAGTGACCTCAGAGGGACAGCCGAAGGTTGGCAGTCGCTGTAAGTCTCACACGAGCGTCGTTCTCAAGTTAATGCCCAAGTTTCGACCCCCTCTGTATTTTGCTTAAAGGAGCTATAAAACGATTTCCATACATCATTAAATACTACTAAGGATCACTCCCTAACGTTAATAAATGATTGAACTTGGCTTTGCTCTTTTTTCTAGGCAATGGCAGTCGCCAAAAAATTAGAAAAATATGAGCATCGTTCATCCCCTCAACTCGGAGTCAGAAGCGGCCACGTGGCCTGGTGCCTATCTTATGCCGCCAATTAACGTTAAAAGAATTTGGCTATTCTCATCACCGCAGTGGTTGAACACGAGCCACTACCCAAGTGTCCGCAGAGGCATTGATTACTTACGAGCCGATGTACAGTGCTCACGCAGTTCTCCTGTCCAATCCATAAGCCGCGCTCGACTGTCGTTAGGCGGGTGGTTTTGATCGCGCAATTACGACATCAATCTTTGCGCAGGCAAAACTAAAAGAAAGTCTAATTTTATCCTCGCAATTTCACCACGACAAAAAAGCGTCTGAATCAGTGGCGGCCTGTGCAAGTATACTTGGGCCAGACTAGGACCGGTACGCCTCGGAAACGTCATGAACATTCCAACCCGATATCGTTTTAGGACCGCTTTAAACTTCACGGGTTGCAAAATAAAAGCAATGAAGGGTTGCTGTTAACAAGGGACAAATAAAATTGTCGAATTAGCACACACAAACAGAGGAGGCAATTCCTCATAAATACTTTCAGCCTTTCCACTCTGGTGAAGAAGGAAGAGCAGCGAAGCTGTACTATGGTGGGAATGAAGTGATGGCCGGTCACAAGTCGGCAAGCCAGAGTGGAAAAGCTGGAGAGGTTGCCGTCATCTATGCGCGACGGTGGCAACCAGACAACCGGCCAGCCGGTTGTCTGGTTGCCGTCGTCACTTATAGATGGCGGTAGCTGTCCAAAGTTTAGTGTCATCGTTTGTTTGCTGACGGACACGATACTGGGGAAACTAGCCCTTAACAGCTCCGCTGTAAAAAGAAGTGTGTGTGTGCGTATGTGTGTGGGGGGGAGGGAGGGTAGTTTTAAAAACATACTGTGTTGTAAAGGTTCCTCTTCCCCGCATCTTGCCAGAAAAGCACGTTTTTGTCGTGCCAGACGCTCGCGCCGTTCCTCACGACGATGCACTAAGAATAATAATACGTGTCTTTCAAATACTTCGCTTTCACTGAGCTTGAACCTCCTGCAGCGTGCATTTTGTATCACCGAATTGATTTTCTCAGCAAGAAGAAATCACAAGGACCACCAGCCTATAGTTGATAACGTCACGTGAATACAATGGAAACAGTTCAGCTTTCTGGTGAAATGTGATGTTCGCAACACTAGGAATATATCCTAATTGTAAAGTTGTGCAGTATTTATAGCAGTCTCGCGATGATGAATGGCAGCCTAGAGAAATGTTAGAGTGCATGACTATTCAAGCATAGGGTTGTAAAGTGAGGGCCCAAAACAAGTGGAGGTAAAACCGAATATAACATTAGCCTCCCAAGGCAGTATTTAGCGAACTTTCGAGCTCATGCAAGCTGATGAAATGTGATCAATACTAAGATTTTAGGAATCTTCGTCTGAACTTTGCGCTATTTATGTAAAGTTATGAATTTCATTGCGCGAATCTTTACGCATCTCTTTTTGCAGTAAGGCGTTCTGTAAGGGATTATTTAGAAAAAATAACATTAATTATCTCTCGCTTTTTGGTCATTTCGTGCATTTTACTTCCAATTTATCATGTGAGCACAGAGTCCTTTTTGGCGTACCCTGCAACCCGTTGCTTCACACTGCCAATTAGCCAAACAGAAAAACACTTTTACGCAGACTCCACAGCTCGCGTAGTTTCGAGTATCGTCCTTCCGCGTCGGTCTCAAGCGGTTATGTGAACTTTATAAAGTAAAATTTATTGATCATTACAAAATACATTTGATTAATAACTGAATATTTGACAATATAAATAAGGGGCCGACCACCCTAAAGCAATGCCCCCCTCCCCCCCCCCCCCAAATTATCTGAAAGGTGTTCTGCCAATCTTTTCCGGCGTTTTTATCCTTGACAGGCACGTTTTAAGTGATACGGGACGGCCTTACACACATTTCTGATTTTGAAGCAAATTTAAATAACTATGCGTTCCTCACACATATAACTTCTCAAACATATAGAAGTCTGTTATTGCCTCGTTTACGTGGTGAACATTACTTTTATGTGTCTGTGGGCTGGACAAAAACAAAGTAAACAGGGGCGCGCGGCGGAACTATGACGATTACTCACGGAAACCGTCACAAAGTATCCAATTTAGTAGCTGCCATGTCGTAGAACGTGAAATACTACTTCGTTTACTTAACAAAAACGAATATTAGAGGACGCTTAAGGTTCGCTTTTAAAAGTTGAACGCGATAGCGTTCACGGGCCTCGTTTGCATCGCATTCTCATTTCATTCTCTCTTCTCATCAAGCGTTCTCTTCTGATCAAGCGTGCCTCGCGTGGCCTAGTCAAAAGTGTCTGACTCGCAACCAAAGGGTCGTGGATTCGAATCCCGCCTAAAATTCGTAATGTTTTTTTTATTCTTAAAGGCAAAGGAATTACTTTAAAATGTGAAATCATTTGAGACATACTGCGACCTTTAATTCGCATTACATGTCTTGTTTTAATCACTCTCATTCCACGCGTGATGTCACGTTTCACGTAAGCATTGTGGGTTGTTTGAAATTCTTGCGCGAGGGTATGTAGCTCTGACGTCATGACCCTATCGACCAATCAGGATATTCCAGTCACACCACCGACATCGGCTTTTCTGCGACATGAGCTCCTCAACGCTATCGCGTTAAAATCATCAATTAGCAAGGGTGACGCTCATTTGCAAATTAAATTGACCGGCATCTTTTCAAGAACAAACCTCAACAGGCAAGCGCTATTTTTGGCCAGATTCGATCTGAGTGCGGATCTTCGTTTTTTATTACAGTGAACAATTGCAATTACTCCTTGCTGCATGATTAGACGCATGCATGCGGTGCTGAGTGCAAACAATGTTTGGTTAGAACAACAAGCATTTTGATTGCCGCTTGGTGTTTCTATAAAAAATAGACTGAAAGAAATTATCCCAAAACTTTTGTGACATTTTGAAAATTTCATTGCTTTTAGCTCAGTAGTTTTGTCATCATTACATATATATTGTGAAGCGTATTTCGTGAACCATACTTCATGATATATATGGCCACGGGGTGCTCATTTCGTAATTTTTGTGATATAATCAATTCCTTAGTTCAAGGACACAATCACGATTTCACTTTTAGTACTGCGACACAAAATTGTACTAATCACGGGTATTTTAGTCGACGTACTACACTTCGCGACAACATTTTATACCGTGTAAATAGATCAGCTTGCATTTTAGATTTTTACTTAAACACAAACAAAGGACAAGAAAATACAGTATAGTTCTAAATTTCAAGCTGATCTATTTACAGGTATGTACCAACAAGCTCAACTCTTTACTCTACTTAAATATATGTTACCGGTAAAAAAGGTAAAATATATGTTCCCGGTAAACAAAGGGATGTTGAGTCGTATGAACACGACGTTATGTACGTTAATGCAGAATTTCTTCTACTCTTGCGTCAAAATTAAATAACTGAATTTCATATTTTAGGTACCTAAAAAACAAAAGTAAATTGCACGGACGATCAAAGAAAGTATATTTAATCGTTTCACGGCGTAAATAGTGTACATTGCCAGAACAACGCGGAAAATATATTCTCAATTTAGCGGTTCAAACCGGTTCGAACCGGTTCGAACCGGTTTGAACCGTTATTTTTTGCTCCCCGGAACTGAACCGGAACCGAACCGAAAGCCGTGAACCCGAACCGTAACCGAACCGATAAAAATTTCGGTTCGACACTCCGCCTTTGCACAGTTACCAAAACTCCTAATACCGTACCTGACTAATGTATTGGCGAGGTGCGCGATCGAAAGCCTCGCTGTGGTCGGCCTTCCAAGATTGGCCGAATGCTGACCATGGCGTGAGCAAAGTTTTTCTCGTCGACAGAAATAAGAGGAATGTAAGAACTTCAATTTTCACGGTGTTGTCAGTGCTGGTTTCAGAGCGCCATGTTTTCAAGCTTCCATCATGCTCATTACAAACACCATCGAATTTGTTTTTCGCAAGGTAATGACGTCACGAAAGATATCCAAACGAGGGCGCCACCAAAACATCTCGCCGCTGCAGAAAAACTTTGCTGTTAAAAAGTAAATAGCTTACGCTCCGAATCCTTTTACAAACATATGACAACTGTGTCTTCCATGACATGTCAGAATCGAAATGCACTCCCAAATATTTTAACCTTGTCAACATAGTCCAGTGGAGAACACTGCCAGTCAAGACAATTTGATTTGTGTAGAGTGACTGGTGAGTCGAGGTTTACTTTCCTGAGCGGATTTCGAAAGCAGACCACTTTCGACTATAACGAATTAATTGTGATTCAGATATCGTCGAACCAGTTCATTACTTGCGTTGCATCGTATTTCAATTGGTTTACAGCATGATAGTAATTCAGATGTCTAGAGACAAGCAAGATGTCGTCGGCATACTTGAAAATACGACAATGTAATACTCTAGTGGAAAGATTGCTTAAGTATAGATTAAAGAAAAGCGGCGATATTACGGAACCCTGATAAACATCCGACGTTATTATTAATAATAATAATAATAATAATATTCTTTATTGCACAAGCACTTAAAACAAGGTACAGATATGGGTTTACCAAAGCCATCTAGGACTTGTCTGATACACACCACTCTCATGAACATGCTGCTGTAGAAGAGTAAAACAAAAAATCAAAAATGCTCAAAACGTTTGTTTCCGGACAGACATAAGTAAAAAGAGTAAATTTAATTTGATACTGTGATACTCACAGCATATGGCGCCACACTACTAACGAATCTGCTGGGATACATAAACCACCATATGAAACCAAAAACAAGAGAAAATTACCTATCTTATGAGATGAGCCTTATCAAACACACTTAAATGCTTTCTTTAATTTTCGCACAGACACTTCGTTATCTAAGTCTTCGCGAATCTCACTGAACACCTTTAGTACATAAAAAATGTCAGACTTCATTCATAACGCGTTATTTTTGTGGGCACATCAAACCGTTGATTTCTCCTCAGGAAGACCTAGACACACACTGGGATTCTTCAAAAAGATTTCTTCAAGTAGTGTCGGCTCATAAAGGTGTGCTTGACTGGAACCTCAAAATTAGGCCATTGAAGCGATTTAGACAGGTTTTCCTCTGCAAGAAACTCCTAGCTGTAAGCTATGCTTCTCAGCATACCTTTGAAGACACCATCAATCCTGTTATGCCAACACCTGGTTCAGTTTCCGAATGAAGTCATGCCGTACCTTAAAAAAATCTTTTAAAATGTATGCATAATGAGTATCCTAATCAATATAGGGAGGAACACCCTTATATAATACAATATATATAATGCTCTTCCTATTCTTTTGCAATTATATGCCATCTGCGTGTTCTAGGATTTATTTATTTACTCTGCTTGATGTGCCCACAAACAGCTCGAGGCCTTATTAGTGCGCACATATTACAAATATTAAAATAACAGATACAGACAAACAAACAAGCAAGACGTGATTTAGAAAAGATAAAAGGAAATAAATAAAACTACGGAGAACAATGGAGAACAACAGAGCACAGATGTTTGTCAAGCGGCCAACAATGCTCTTCTAAAATTTAAAAGGGGTGAAAACAATTCTAAATCACTCCTATCGCGATTATAAAGGAGCTGAAGGCGTGTCATCGGGGACTGGACACAAACTTTCTGCGGGTAGAAAAGAAATGAAAATCTGGTACGCTTTTGGGGAACACTGAAAGAAATCGCACTTAAAAGTAAAGGTGCATCAATTGTAGCGTTCACTATCTTATACAAAAAAGTCATGTCTCGCGCTAATCTTCTTTTGTGCAAGGGTACCAGGTCAAGCAGATTAAGTAAGTATTCATACTCAAAATAGATGCGCCTCCCAACCCATCGATCGTAAACAATACGCACGAGACGACGCTGCACTTTTTCTAAAATACATGATTGAGTCGATCCAATGGTGTTCCATATGACTGAGCAGAACTCAAGTTTAGACAAAACAAGGGCGCGAAATAGATGAATCATGCTAGCGTAAGTACAAAAATTCCGCGTCATTCGGGAAATAACGCCTAGGACCTGATAAGAATCATTCACAACTTTCGAAACATGCTCAGTAAACGAAAGGCGGGAATCAAACAGCACTCCCAGGTCACGAATAGTATCGGACCTCGCGATAGCTGAACCTAACATGGTATACGGATACTCAATGCAGCTTGTCTTACGGGTAAAGGAAACAACCTTGGTCTTACTGGGGTTAAGTACTAAATTATTTTTAAGCACCAGTTTTGAACTGCCTGAACATCGTCTTGCATCATTAGACAGTCAGTAGTTGAATGAATTTCGCGATAAATCTTAACATCGTCTGCAAACTGCAGCACCTTTGAATGCTGCACACTGTCTACCAAATCATTCACAAAAATATTGAATAACAACGGCCCCAGATTGGACCCTTGAGGCACTCCAGTATTTAAAACATATGAGGCAGAAAAACACCCTTCATACAGCACTCTGTTAGGTCTTCCGCCAAGATAACTAGACAACCAACTGCAAAACGAGCTAGTCATGCCCAACGCTGAACATTTGGCGAGTAACAACTTATGATCTACGAGATCAAAAGCTTTAGAGCAATCGAAATAAATAACATCAACTTGTCCACGGGACGTGACCTTAGGTAGAGTGTGTTCCAAAAATGATACAAGGTTTGTTTCCACTGAACGCCCTTGACAAAAACCATGTTGGTTGAGACAAAGAGACGATTTAAAATGAAAATAAATATGCTTATACATTGCCTTTTCAAATACCTTAGAAAAAGAACAAAGAAGAGAAATTGGTCTATAGTTATTAACGCAGTCAGTGCGACCAGATTTATGTATAGGAACAACCACTGCATTCTTCCATCCTTGAGGAAATACATTGGCCTCTAAGGACATGTTAAAAACATGTAGCAACACAGGGGCAAAAATATCCCTGCATCCCTTTACAATGAAAGCAGGAATTCCGTCCTCACCGCATGACTTTTTTGGAGCGAGCTCATTTATTGCGGAAAGCACATCTTCAAGCGTAAGATTCGGAACTGCCAAGCTGCGGGTAGATTCAAGAGGAGCATCGGTCATAACAGTGCACGGAGTAATCAAGTTACCGACGGAAGAGAAGAACGTAGCAAAAAGATCACAGACATCGGACGGCTCAGATGTATATCCAGAGTCGTCTTGCAATGCAATAGTTTTCGATCGACTAGATGTCCTCATGTACCTTGCGTAATTCCACAGAGCATTAGGATCGCGTTTTAAATTGCGTTCAACTGAATTTCGCCAGTTCTCCCGATCACGCCGTATCAGCTTTTTGGCCGCTGAACGATACTCTTTAAACAGACTCTGCCATTTCTTTATGCCGGTGTTCTTGTACTTTTTATGATACCTCGCTTTCTTACGCAACGCATCACGTAGCTCTCTGGAGAACCAAAAAGGATCGTTGCTAGTTCGACCACTTCTGCGTGGAATGAAATTATTCATGGCTGCAGTTACGATGTCTGTTACACCTTTAACTGCGCTATCGATATTGGAACAGAGTGAAATAACGCTCCAGTCTACGTTGCGAAGGTGATTGTAAAGACCAAGGTAATCCCCACGGGCATAGTTATACCCGAGAGACTGATTACTCGCCGACGTCCGAGCAGGAAGTACGATAGAAAGGGTGAATGGTGGATGCCACTTATCGATAGAGACAAGAGGACAGTCAGCAGCCTCGAAAGTGATTGCTGATATGTTAGTCATGCACAAGTCAAGCGTATTTCCAGCCCCGTTTGTTGTAGTATTAAGCTGATAAAGCCCATTGAAGTTCACAAACTCCATCGTTTCTTCGGCCCTAGCACGTGCCTCACTTGATGCAGCACTAATCGTGTTTGAATTCCAATCAACGCCAGGCACGTTAAAGTCACCAACGATCATCACATCATCGGTTGAAAAATCGACAGCACCGGAAATGTAGTTCAAAGTGCCTATGAATGATTGTGTGTCAGAACGAGGTGGAAAGTAATAATTTCCAATTATTAAGTTAGGCTGGCCCGGAAAACTGATTTGCACCCAAACACATTCATTTCCTTCTTGCAGATCAAACCTACGAAAACATGATAATGACTTATGTACCGCCGTGAGTACCCCTCCCCCAGAGTGGCCAGCGAACCAGTTGAATCCCTATCACATCTGTAAACGCAATATTCGTCAGTAAAATATTCGTTGCTAGAGATTGCTTGTGTTAGCCAAGTTTCCGTGATACAGATTACATGAAAATCGGAAGTCGTGACACCTTCAAAGAAAACATCAGGTTTGGTTCGTAACCCACGAGCGTTTTGGTAGTATACACGGATGTTATCCATCACGAGTCCTCGTTAGCTGTTGGTCGCCCTGAATCCGGGTCACGCAAGGGCCCCCAAGATGGCCTAAAGAGGATAAATCAGAATGGAACAAAATTCGTATGCACTTAACATCACAAACTTATTCATCAGGAACACATGTACAATCTGCACAGCGTGGCGCATGCAGAATCAAGGGTCTACATATTAACATTTTACGCAAAAAAATCCAACAGGTGTATTGCGTCATCTTGCAGCGTATCTATCGCGGTACTATACTGCATATGACGAGATAATAATAATAATAAATTAATTTTCACACACACTAGAATTAAGATATTAAATACGGGCATATGAAAGCCTGCAGAGGGCTTGTATGATGAAGCCCATAAAAAATACAAAAAACCCTTATCGTAATTCTAAAATGTAAGACAGAAAGTCAACCTATAAACTTGAAAAAGGCACGAAAAGCGTTTTGCGAAAACGAAGTAAGAGGAAAAAATAAAAAAGGCAAAAACTAAGTTAAAATTAACCTAACTAATTACAGTTCAAGTTCGAAGCATGCAGACACAGCAAAGAGATGCTAAATGAAATCAAAGTTAATGCACTTGATGTTCCTTGTTCAGTTGTTTCAGGGGTGTAATGCCAATGAAAGTGTCAGGAGGGCATTGAACAAACACAGAACGTAGTAATCCCGAGTGTATTTACCGTACCTGGTCGAACAGATTGGCACTGCAAAACGTGGAACGCGACGAAAATAATGGGGGGGGGGGGGTAGGGGGGAGAGCTGAAATGGTGGTTTAATCTCATTTTTGCAAGAACTGCGGAGCTCTACCGTTTGTATAAAAAGATAACGCAGATTAGGCAATCGAAAACTTCGAAAAATATTATTGTTGCTGGAGAAATTAGAATTATATGCAGCGCTTGTGAGGATTCCTTTCAATAAAGAATCAACTTTGGATTGCCAGCGACCCGAACGGTTGCCAAGCACCGTAACAACGTATCGAAGGATACTGTAAGCAAGCGCATGGAAGATTATTATTCTGATTCTGACTGCCATGAAAACTTTACTGTTACAAAGCATACAATACACAATTCCTAATTTGCTGTCAATATGTGAAATATCTGTATTTTATTATAAGTATTTCATTTGATCGACAGACTCGATGGATAAACAGTTGCATTGAGCACAACTAGAATGGTGTAGCAAAAACTTTACTTGAGCCTGGCGTCTTTTAATACGTATATGAAAACAGACCAGCTTTGTTTTAGAACGGTTTATGTCTAGGAAGTTATCACCGAACCAATCGATTATATGAGTGGCGTTTATTTCGGGTGTGTGGAGAGAATCAGAAAAATTAGTATGACGTGACACAAGAGTATCATCGGCATATTGGTAAATTTTACAACCGTCCATAACCTGGGCCATGTCGTTCACACAAAAATATTGAAAAATAAAGAAAGAACAGAACCCTGAGGCACTCCCGCCAGAAAAGAAAGCCGAGAACTTTTAAAGTTTCCAATTAAAACCATTTGTGACATTTTAGAGAGAAATTTTTCCAGTAAAGTATAAAATGGGCCGCGAAAACCAAGGCGATATAATTTTGCTAGGAGCGACTGATGGTTGACAGTGTCGAAAACCTTGAACACATCAAGAAAAAGAGCTCATGCAAACATATTACTTTCGAAAGTTGAATATATGTAACCAGAAAAATCATGAAGGGCCTGTTGCGTGCCTTTTCCAGTAATGAATCCGTACTGGGTTGATGAAAAAAGTTTGTTCTTATCTAAAAAAACTGCTCATCGTCAGAAAGAGGTATTTCTCAAGAATTCGTCATAAAATAGGTAGAATCGAAATAGAGCGATAAATTGCGACAGTGAATCGCTCTCCTCCTTTGAAAAGAGGCCACACAATAGCAGCCTTGAGCTTATTAGGTATGCTATGCTGGCAGACGTAATGAAGCCGTTCAGCATAGCGAACAGAACATTCTAAATACATGTGAAATATATCTGAAGATCATACGCTCGAATACCATCAATACCGAGAGATTTGCTGGGTTGAAAACTAAATAAGATGGAGTGAAGATTCTTGTCGTCTAAGCAAGGAAGGAAAGGCGAAGCCGAAAATTCCATATATTAATAATAATATTAATAATAACAAGAATAATAATATTAATACTAACAAGAATAATAATATTAATAATAATTATAATAAAGATAATATTGTTATAATATAAACATTATTATTATTATTATTATTATTATGCTTTATTTCGTTAGATGCCCAAGAACAGTACAGGGCCTAAATAGTGGTACACTGCAAGTCAGCAAGAACGAATGCAGGCAACAAAACAAGGTCATAACTATGTACAAATAATTGACTCAAACCAATGTAGAAAAACAATTAGATCGCTAAAAATGACTACAACAGTTTGATCAAGCTTGATGAATTCATGTTTCAATCATGTTAATGGAGACATGTGATTCTAAGCAGTAGGGTAAAAAGGACCCTGAAATCGACTGGACCGCAAGAAGCATGAAAATGGACCATGCTTAACAAAAGTGCTGAGTCAACAGCGCCATTCACAACCACATGTAAAACCAAGAATTCACGTAATCGTCTTCTATCAAGAAAAGTACACAACCCAATTTTTTTAACGAATTTTTTATAGGTGTAGTAACAAATACGCTCAAATGACCTGTATTAAATTATGCTTATAAATCGTTTTTGAACACGATCGAATAGATCATTATGCAGTGAGATTAACGCAATTCCATACAAAAGAAGCATACTCCAGCTTCGTGCGCGCTAGGCAACGAAATACACGCACAAGTCAAAAAGGCGAAGAAAATGTTTTCGTTAAACGAGATATCGCCCCACGGTTTGCAAAAGAGGCGTTATGGATAGCTAGAATAGTATAATTAAAATTTAGGATGAATAAAAAAAATGTCAAGATCACGAATGACGGACACTTGGGTGATAACACTGCCATCTATTGTGTAAGGAAATTCAAGTGAATCGCGTTTTCTACTGAGATACATTGTTTTCATTGTTTATTGTTCGTTCAGCAAAAGTATGTTTTGAACACCACTTTGAAATTTCCAATGCGTCCTCCTGAAGAAGGAGGCAATTAGAGTGAGCTTGTACACGTCGAAACAGTTTGATATCATCCCGCAACAAGGCAATCTTAGAATTTTTCAAACAAAGTGAAATGTTATTCACGAATATCAAAAATAAAAGCGGATCCAGGTTACTTCCTTGGGGTCTTCCGAAAGGCAATGAAAAATATTCGGACATGAAGCCTGACACACGAATATAATTTGTACAGCATGAAGGAAAACTTTTGAACCAATGGCACTAAGTAAAGCACCAAACATAAACTATACTGTTCACTCAGAAGCGTATTCTGATTAACCTTGGCAAATGCGTTCGTCATATCAACCAATATCATACGTCGACCTGCTCATGGTCGCCAACCAACAGAACGGCATAGTCTAAAAAAGAGCATAGATTGCTTTCAACCGACTTGCACTTCAGGAGTCCAAACTTGCTGAGGGTTAATTTAATGTTTAAAGTGACTGTATAGGCATTCATGCATTATCATTTCAAAAACTTTGGAAAAACAGCACAATAATGAAATGGGAAGATAGTTGTTTATAATGCGGGGATCCCCTGCTTTATGAGCGCTTCTAAATTGAATAAAATATTCCTCAATGTAACAATAAATTAAATATGTGTAATAAGACAGGAGTGAGCAGCTCAGCACACCCTTTCACAATTAAACTGGGAATTCCATCTGCACCAGCAGAACAGCTTCGATTTCAAATCCGAGTGCTTTGCCTGATAACAAGTTCGTCAACTGAATTTGAAAAAAAAAATCAGCTGTGCCATGGCACGTCGTGGTAACGTCAAGGAATGATTCTGATGAGAAACATGACTTAAAATACTCAGAAAACATGTTGACAATTTTACTTGAATCACGTGCATAACCTGAGCTACTTCGCATCGAAACAACGCTGCTATTGACTCTTTTCGAAATTTGTGTGTCGATTATTAGAAGATCGGAACCCCTACACAATGGCGGAACAACTGACATCGTAGAACGTGCAAGTCATTCCATAAGATAGCGAACGTTGGAGCACGGCTAACGCTAGGAGCCGAAGAGCCAATCGCACCGCGTCGATAGTGAAACGTCACTGCGCTCATCACCTTTTTCTGTGCGTACATTTCTTTTATACTCCAACCAAACGCATAAAGTGTGCCATGACGTTGCGGTTTTAGTCCACCATTTTGCAGGGATTCCACAGCTTCCAAAATAGGTAAATATTTCAAAAGGGGTCTGTTCCGGTTTTGTTTTGTCGGTACACATTTCCAAAAGTTTTTAGGCTTGGCATACATATCGGACTCAAGACCAGCCAAATGAGCACTTTCGACTTTAAAAAAAAAATATATATATATATATATTGCCAAAGCACGACACCCACAAAATTTGGCGTACCTCTCGTCTACACCCTTTTTTTAAGACGGTGATAATGACTATAACGTCGGAAGCAACGTTTTTGTTCCTTTGAAAACCACGAAGGGTACATGTTTAGCCTAGAAACACGTTTAGGCACGAAGTTATTTGCTTGTACTACAAGAAACGCCATGACAAAGTTGTCAGATGCCTTCACTTCCTTTACACCAAGAAGTATGGATTGAACCGGAGCAGTAAGCTGAAGAATTACTACGTTAAAAAGGTGATATCGAATGACAGGGTAACGATAAAATCAGACGAAAACCTCGAGACGGAACTGTCACTTGAATACAACAAGCTCGACCTGATGATACATGACCGAAGAACGAAGGACATCACACTGATTGAGGTTGGCATCAACAACAAGAACATCCTGGAAAGACCGAGTTGCGAAAACCTCAGAAGTACGACGTACTGAAAAGTGAGCTCATAATAATGTACCCCGGGTGTACCCCGAGCTCATGGTAATGTACCTGGGATTGACTAGTGAGAAGACATTTCAAGGGTTACATGGAACAGCACGAAGTCACTGACAGGCTAATGGCGTACATGCAGTCGGTAGTCTTAAAGCGAACCTGCGACACCATCCTGGAAGACTGCCGAAGAATGCAAAGAGGGGACTGGCTGGAGGTAGAGTAACTATATATGCTCCGCTTGCGGAGCAGAGTATCGCAATGCTGCTCCCAGGGCGGCCGTTCTGGATCGGAGGCCGCACTGCGTGAGTCGACCGTCGCTTCTTCAGCAGCTCCGGAGGCGCGGCTGGCGTGGCTGTGAAGCGGCGCGCTGCGGCGTGCGGAGCAGAGGATATAGTGCGGCGACACGCCGGGAGTACGCCGTCGTCTCGCATTATGTCTCCTGTTTTTCGCCATGCCTCCGGCAGAACGCAGTAGCCGACGGAAACGTCGTCCCTTTGAAATCTGTAGCTGCGCGTTGATGTCTGGTCCAAAGTGGCCGGGTGTGCCGGTCGCGTATCACTCGGCGACCACCGCAGACGCGAGCAACGCGATGGTCCTCCGTGTCGTCTACTTCCCGGACCTTTGGAAAGATGTTCTAAAACGTCGCTCGCGTTATAAAACAACGCGATTGTACTGCACCCAGTAGCTACACATAATGTTCAATGGTGAAGGAACCTTCCAGTTTGTTTTATTTTTGTGTAGGACGTATATTTCGCCAACGCAAAGCGAGAAACATGCTCCGGCCGATACTCGGCGCCTGCAAGTTCTCTTTCCCGCACGAAGGTCGGATCCAGCTCGGCGCACGTGACCGCTTCTTCGCCAATACGGAGTTGGCGGCGCAAGGAAAAAGAACGCGATACCCTGGCTCTGCAAGCAGAGCCTATACAGTCACTCTAGCTGGAGGATGAGGTGGACGAAATGATGGCTCAGCTCGAGACGCAGCCCGCTGGGCCACAATAAGGAGCTCAGTTAGTGCCAGCGTTGTACGGAACAACGTTCCAAGGAACGGCGTTCCTGGAACGCGTTCCTTTAGGAGGAACGAAGGAACGCCGCCGTTCCATTTTGCATTGGTGGAACTGGAACGGGAACTCGTTACATTTTTACTGGAACGGGAAAAGTAACGGCGTTCCTTTTTCGTTCAGTGGGGTAATTTTTATTTTTATTTGTAACAGGGAAATTTTAAAGTATAAAAACTATATCTTCACGAACATATTGTTTTTAACTTGTTAACTTTTTGGCTACTTATCTTAGGGATTATTTTGTTTTGTCGTCACTTGCGATAGTCGGGTGCCGGATAGCTAGTGGACATTGATTATTTTTTGAGTGCCCGAGACTGCGGTACAAAAAGCAAACCTTATAGTCGCAAGATAAGACACAGGAAGAGGAACGTTTCAAAGTCAGCTACTTTCTTTGCCCCCCCCCCTTCCACGAATCCTCATACCCACAGAAATCTAAGGCCGACTAAAGACATTTCTCAACTTCTATAAAGAGACCTACAGTTACAACAAAATCACAGGCTACCAGACATCGAACGCACCCTTGAATCCTGAACATTGGTCCCTTAAAATTCCTTCTCCCGTTGTCCCTCGCCTTCAAACTGAACAACGAATCCAACCTTCACGAAGAAGAACTGGTAGTTTCCAAGACTGACCTTCCAAAAGCCCTATACCCTCTCCTTCACTTGCTCGTCTTGCGGACAGCAACATCGAGAAACAACTGTTGTTAAGTTTCAACACGGGACTTTGGTTAGATTGAAACGTGTGAAATTGTTCTAAAACACTCGTGCCATGTGTGGTAGCAATTCATTTGGCTCGTCTGAATCGTTCATCTCAAATATGAATATGGTTAAAAGCTGAGATTTTTAAACTTCAATATATCAGCAAATAACACCTCGATTCCGCTTGTTTTCTTCTTCTGGTGCCCTTCCATCACGGCATATAAATTTGTATGTACCCATTTGATGGGAGAGATAAAGAAAAAGCTTTGCCTGATCTAACTAAATATGGTAATCAGCAAAATACAAAAGTAACGTATATGTAACGATGCGTTCCATTTTTTAACTGTAACGGGAACGAGTTCCTTTGCACCGATGGAACTTGTAACGGGAACGCGTTCCAAAAATCAGATGGAACGAGGAACGAGCTTTCGTTCCATTTTTTGAGGAACGTGTACAACACTGGTTAGTGCCTAGATGAGCTTCGTCTGAAAGGAATTACTTTGATGCATCAAACATTCATTTAGCCAGCGTAAATTTGGCATTCTTCGTTTTAGTATAACGTTTTTAAAGCGCAGCCCTTAGGCGCCCGTTTCCGGCTTGAGCGGCGTCGCCGTCGCCGTCGGCGTAACCGCGCGGTGCATTATGGGGCGCGTGACGTCACTGATGACGTCATCAGTGCCGATGACGCTGACCATGACGTCATCGTGATGACGTCATTGTCACGTGAACCCACAGGGGTCACGTGACCCCCTTGAATTCACGTGACACCGGTGACGTCACGTGACCACCCTGAGGTCCACGAGACCCTCCTGAGGCGACGGCGACGACGCTCGGAGGGAGGAATAGCAAAGAGGATGAGAAGGTGAGGAGGAGGAGGAGGGGTCATAGAGTTATTACGATACACGCTAGAGGTTCAGGTGGCGCTAGTGTGCTGTTGCATTCTGAAGCAGACAGCAAGCAGTCTAAATTTGACTTCCTGTAATGTATTCCTATGAGAAAACACAAATGTGATTTCTCTTCGCGCTCGATTATAAGAGCAAATTCTGCTTAGTGTTGTGACAGAATTCGAAGCTTGGAACGTTTAACAATCGGATGTACAAAAATGTGTGTCAGAGCGTTTTCTTTTGGAATTCGTGGCGTTGAAAACTGCGCTAAAATAGCCCAATGCACATGTATAATACGTGTTGACGTTACAGACTGCTATTATAGGCACGTATTTACGCATATAGTCTATGCTATCAAGCAAGCAGCGAATCAGCTTGACAAAACACCAAAAGGATGCTAATATATGCCAAATCAAAACAGACAACAAGAACGAAACATTGAGTTATGGAACGAAGAACACGTACTGGATTAGTAACAAACTGTGCATCAGCAACAAACTGCGTTTCAGTAATCTGAATGCTATGATATCTTCAATGAACCCAACGCACTTAATAATTGTTCTTTTAAAGCGCAACTCTTAGGCGCCCGTTTACGGGTTCAGCGGCGTCGCCGTCGGCGTAACCGCGCGTTGCATTATGGGACGTGTGACGCAACACGTGACGTTACGAAGGTTGCCCTTACAAGGAAAACCGTCACGAGGGTTATCCGCACGACGGCGCGCTTACGAGGGAAACCATCAAGAGGGTTATCCTCACGAGAGTAACCCTTACGGGGGTTACCATCGTGAGAATGGCCCTCGTGAGGGTTACCCAATTGAGGGTTATTTTCACCCCCGTGAAGGTTGCCCTCATGGGGGTGAGGGTAATCCTCGTGAGTGTTATGCCTGCGAGGGTAACCCCCGTGAGGGTTACCCTCACCAGGGTTACCGTTTGTGTACTTCTACCTGTCCGTGTCTTTTGGCGCTGTTTTACCCTTTTAAAATGCATCACCAACTCGCCCAACTCACCCCCGGGTTACACTAACAGGGGTAACCCTCAGGAGGGTTACTCCCACGAGGGTCACCCTTGTGAGGGTTTCTCCCGCGGGTAACTTATGTGTGCAGTGTTATTATCATACACCAGGCACGTAGCCAGGATTTTGTTTCGGGGGGGGGGGGGGGGGCGCCCACGACAAAATGCTGTATGAGGGGGGGGAGAGGGAGGTCCCAGCAAAATGGAAGATTTCGTGGGGGGCCCGGGCCCCATGGGCCGCCCACCTGGATACGTGCCTGTCATACACACATTGCAGGATGCCTCCCTCATCTGTCATTTGCAATTCAGTGTATTTTAAATTATCTCTCTTATTATTTGACGTAGCCCGCGCCCTAAGCACCTTAGAAATCCGAAAATGAAAGTAATGTATTATTTTACTCTATTCAAGGCACGACAAGAAATGTTGCGACACACCCTATTTTTCTAAAGAAAGGGGATGTCAATAGACGTCTAAGTCCGTTTTTAAACAAGAGAAGTCAACGCATAATCGGAATTAAATATTGTTACGACGTTTACTTAAGACCCATATGTTGCTATCACCTTAGGAAGACAAACCCGAAATTCTTCTTATCGCACTTTACGTACTCTGACATATTAGGTTGAATGGTGAATTGTTATCATCATATACCTAACACATGAACCATTCTTTGCTCAGCATAAACTCTAAGGTCAAACAATATAAATTTTATTTTAGCAGAACATTCACGTAGGTGCCACAGTAGTCGGCCTACTAAAATAAATGTTTTGCCCTTTAGATGTGCTCGAAAAGATGCCACCCTCATCTACGTTGACTCAACGGGCCACGGACAAAGCAATTATGGCATATCATTCCTGCCTTTATAGTTGTAAGTACATATCCAATTTCAACATCCATTACACAAAAGTTTCTGTGGTTTGAACCAAAGCTCATCTCTCCGTCACACGACCGCGCAATACGATAACGTAAGCTAGCACTTCACTCGTCGTTGAGTTGAACCTTCTAAGCAGAGAAAGAAGAGCACTTGTAAACGGTTTTAGACGCTGGCTAATGATCATGTTTTTTTTATAAGAGACTGCGTCACAATATTCTAAAGAAAGAGTTTTATTGGCCTAACTACTGAATGTGTAGGTATTAGTACGGTCACCTATACGTTCACTCTGCCTGTGGCAGGTGGCTCTGTGCTTCAGGATCATCTAAAACGAACAGTTATTGAACTTTCACAATCAAATTATATTAGAGATAGTTTACAATTTATATGGTGAGGTTCATTGATCCCAGAATAATAGGCTACATTTGGACGCCATAATTTTGAGCGGGCGGAAATTCATAGTTCAATCAGCAACCTCAATGAATCAGAAAATGAACAGAAATCTAATTTTGAAGCATTTTGCTAAGCTCTCATTTAGCTGGTGGAGTTGATTATTGCTGTGTCGCGCCGAACCGCTATAGAACTAAAGCTCCCATTCAGAGGAACAGGCACACAAAGAACAAATTTAATACGGCGAAGACACACTTTACAGGGCGAAGACCAGCGCACCCTGGTGGTGCGAATGGGTAACTGTTACATTGCTTTATACATACACAACACTCCTCTACACTTACATAAACGAACAATAGTACACCAGTCGATTTGAGGACGTCGAGCTCTGCTAGAATCGTCGAACTTCCTGAGGAGCTATGTTACTATCAGCATGCGGTGGCATAGGCACCTCACATTCGCCCGGTTTGTCAATACACTCACTGTCACTCAATCCACCCTCCGAAGACGCTGATCGGGACGAGCCCTCACTTCGCAATTGCAACTGATCAGCATGCACATAACGAATCTGGTTAGCCACCCGCACCAGGTATGTAACCGGACTGATTGCTTTCTTTAAAAATCCTTTCGTCCAGTTTACTCTCTCCCCCTCACATTTCTAGCCCAAACTCTGTCGCCCACTTGAAAGAGTTTCATTGGACGTCTGCGCTTGTCTGTCAGTTCCTTTTTCTTGTTTTGCTTTTCTCGTCGTGGCAGGGACGTTGCACCTGCCTTGAGCTGCGACCAAGTTTGGTCGCATAACCAAGTTTGAAAATGGTACCAGTTTGAACTGGTCTTTCCTTAGGGTGGTCATGCTTGTTGATTTCGTCCCAGCTTAAGGTTGGGTTATTTATTGCTCCAGCATGCCCAGTTTGGCATGCTGGTTAAACCGGTGGACGTCCCCACAAGTTTAACCAGTTTAAATTGATACACATGATAAACAAGCAAAACTCTTCAGAAAGGCCGGCTCCACATCCCATTTAATATTTTCGTACTTACGGCCTGCTCACATGAGCTGATATGCTACATATCCTCGGCACTGACACAGTACTAACCAATGCACAGACAGTTGTTCTCGGTGCAAAACAAACAATGTTATTAAAGCTAGCTTGCTTACCTCTCAACACGAAAAATACTAGACACGGATGCGAGAACCGAACTTGGGTCCCGCCAGTAATGGGGGCGAAGCGGCCCCTTGCTTGGTCGGCAGAGGCGAGGAGATACATGTGGCTTGGATGGCATTGGCGATACTCCTCGGCACCACCGTCATTCACGAGCACACACACGTTCGAAGACATGAAACGACGCCTCAGTTGGGGCGTCCGACTTCTTCCCGCGCTGAATGGACTGCCGCTCGCTGTCTCCTCAAATCCCGCTTCGTTCGCACCGCCGTTCAAATAGCCTCCAAGCAACGCGCGCACAGCCGTCCCGTCAAAATTCTGCCCAAAATAGCCAAACGTGTCTCAAATTCTCCGTTCCTACCACTCTCTCCCTCTTTCGTCTCGCACGCAAAGGAAGCTCAAAGTGCGCCTGCAGCGCCCGGTCGTCTACCAAAACCGAGAGCACAAAGAACAGGGCGTGGCCTCGCCCCAGCCCAAGCCGACCTTGGGGTGCGCTCCCAGCAAAGCCAGCTCGACCGCCTTTAGCCGACCTTGGCGTGCACGCTCCCAGCAAGAGCAGCTTGACTAACTCGAACGAGCTTGGGCCAGCTTCAGCACCAGCTCGAACCAGCTTGACAAGATTGAACCAGCTTCAGAACTAGCTTGAACCAGCTCAAATACCTGCTTCTCCAGCTGCAGTGCCAGCTCGAACCAGTGTCTTCGACGAAAGGTAGCCTTCCGGGGCTGAGCACGTCGCTTGGCCGGGATGTCTTTGGAGGGGTACGCTCCACGGGCATGGAATGCGATACTCCGCACCTCCACCAAAATGTCACGAATGACGGTGTGACAAACAAGGAATAACTGAAGAAACTGAAACGACTAATGGTGCGAACTTGTGCCCAAAAATAAAAAGGAAACAGAAGATAACAGCAGAGAGTCGCGGGCGTCGAAGTCGGCGTGACAACAGAGTCGAGCGCTGGGGCGAAACTGACTGCGGCTTGCCACATGGAGTCCCTTTTGTACACGCGTGGGCTTCGGGAACATCCGGCCTAGAAGATTCGGCGCGCAGAACATTCTAACCTAGAACAAGCAACGTACGGTTCTCGAAATCACCAGAAATCTAAATTGGAAGAATAAATAAAAGACGCGGCGCTCCCAGGGATCGAGCCCTGGGCTACCGCAGGAGAGTCAAGTGCGGCAACCACTCGGCCACGCACGCGATCGCTCGCCGACGCGCGTGGCAATATAACCCAGCTTGAAGCTGGGACCAGCCTAAGCTGGTTTTTTTCAATAGGGGGGGGGGGCCTCGCTGCGGTCGGAGCTGGAGCAGGCAGTTCAAATAAAAGACCGAGGTTGAAACAGACCGCTCTTGTCCTCACTCTTCATTTCCACGGTTACATTGGGGGGGGAGGGGGTGGAGGTGCTGGTCTTTCATCTTCACTTCTGCGCACGCCCCTCACCACACTCCTCCGAAGCAACCGACGGCCCCCTGCGCTGGCCATGTAACAAGGTGAAGCAGCTAGCACTCCGGCGCTCCCCCTGGCTCAGTGTCCTATCTCCAACTGACCCTCCGACGTTCGCCGGCTTCGGCACCGACGACGTTGACGACTGGCTACGAAACTTCGAACGAGTAAGCACCCTTAACGCATTGGACGACATTCTGAAGCACGCAAACGTGTTTTTTATATACGTGACACAGCTAAAGTATGGTTCGTCAACCATGAAGACAAAATTGCCTCATGGGATGTCTTTAAAGCACACCTGTCGGATGTTTTCGTATGTCCCGTCAGCCGCAAAGGAGATGCAAATAAAAGACTCGTTACCAGGGCTCAGTCTGCAGGCGATCCATTACTTGTTACCTTGATGACATCCTCGCGCTCGGCAAATCCGTTAACGCTGTCCTGCCCGAGTCAGAAAAGGTCGGCCATATAATGAAAGGAATCGCCGAGGACGCCTTCACCATGCTTACTTCGCAAAATCCACAGACTGTGAAGCAACCTCAAGAAGACAGCCAGCGTTGGGAAGGGCTTCGAAATAGGCGTATATCTCCATCTAGGGCCGTTCACCGACTCCAGAATTTTGTGCCATCCTCCGGAGTCCCTTCCTACCATTAAAAAATACGCAAGAAGGAGCTTGCCTTTCTTTTTTTGAAAGGTTGCCACCATCAGCTGGAAGACTCACCAAGTCCCACACCAGATGAAATAGGAGCTCTCATTCGCACCGAGTTAGAGCAACCAACAGCTCCACACGCTGAGACTGTATGTGCTGCAATTCTGGCACTACGTTATAGTAGTACATTCGAGGCAGCAGAGATTCGACAACTGTTCAGATACTTCCAGAATTCGGGAACACAGCGCCCGCTTTCGCACCCCACTTCCTGGTTATCCCTAGACCGACCTAGTTTTACTGCGAGTTAACTGGCCAGGCCATACTGCCCGCTTTTGTCGCCGCCGCATATCGGATACTTCAAGAATGGTACCCAATTTTCACTCGTCCACCTTCTATGGTACGAACCAACCGCAGTCTTACAACGAAGGCTTCGACAACCTCCTTCTCAGGTACCAACGACGATCGGTATCACGCTACAATCGCAGTGCTCGATACCGAAGCCCTTCTCCCGAAAGCCGACGCAGCTCTCCTCTACGCATTGACCAGACGTTCTCCCAGTCGTTCGTCGATTGGGAATACCAGGAAAGGCGAAGAAAGGGGGTCCAGCCGACTCTGCATTTCCTCGACATCCCCCCCCCCATCTCCCGACTATGTCAACATTCAAGTTATTAGATGTTTTTATAAAGAAGGTAAGATTTCAGCACTCGTTGACACTAGCACCATTCATTTCACTAATTTGCAAATATATACGCGAACTGTTTAGGCTTCTTCGTTCTCCTTCGAACGGAGGCACTCTTCAAAGTGCAAACGCGGCTTCATTTCAGCCTCCCGGTATTGTTTCCGTCGAACATACCATTCGGAAATGAACCTCACACGCATTGCTTTGTTGTCCTTTCTAACTGTACTCATGACATTATTTTAGGTTGTGACTTCATAGCTACTCTAAGTGCACTTATAGGTTGAGGAACAAAATCGATTTATTTTGGCGATCTGACAGCTGACTCCGAGCCATTTGCTCGTCCCTGCGTTAATTTAGTTTTCGTGCAACGTGTCACACTCGTATTCTACCACTGACTACAGAGGGCTAATCAAATTAAAAGGTAACGTCCACGATTCCCCATATTTCCTCAAACAAAACAGAGATTTGTTGTAGAAACGTCTCGCTTTCAACCACCGTGCTCGCAACAAGCCACAAAATAATCATAATCTACTATTTGTGTCAGGCGATAATGATTACTGGAAATTTGCTAAGTTAAACCAGCTGGCACCTGCTTTTCGAGAATAAGTTTCAGCGATGTCTTATATATAGGCTGTGTCGATGATGAAAAGGTGAAGCCTCCTCGCCTGACCGCGATCAGGAAGCGTTAAGTTTACTTCGGAAAACTATTAACACTTGTCTTCCACCTCATCAACATGATGCGCTCTGTAATCTACTATGTCCTTTCGTGGATGTTTTTGATATCAATTATCCTCACTTAGGTCACACTTTTGTTGTCCGACATGCATTCGACTCTGGCGATTATAGGCTACTACGTAGTCGCTCTTACAGTGTCTCTTCCTTTGAAAGGCTGATTATACAATAACAGATAAGCAAGCTTGTTGCCGGAAAACGTTATTGAGGAATCATGGAGCCCATGGTCTTCCCCTCTAGTGCTCATCAAGAAAAAAGACGGTACATTGCGATTCTCTGTCGATTACAGACGTCTCAACAAAAGTAACAAAACGAAATGTTTACCTCCTTCCCGCAACAGAGGATACTCTTGGTCGTTTACAGTTTACACTATGCTAACTTTTTCAGCTCCATAGACATGCACTCCGGATGGTGGCAGAGCACTGTAGATAAAAAACACTAAGAAAAAACGGCTTTCGCAACTCCAAATGATCCCAACGGATTTCGTGTAATTCCATTTTGCCTGTGCAATGCGCCGGCCACATTTGAGCGCATGATGGACACTTTACTTCGTGGTTTACGCTGGACAGCATGTTCATCCTGTCTTGACGATGTTCTGGTTTTCTTATCTACCTTTGACCAACATCTATCCCGCCTCACTTCGGTCTTGAAATGCTTTCGTAAAGCAGGTCTAAAACTTAACTAAAAAGAATGCGCCTCCAGAAATACAGAAATAAAAATCCTTGGTCATGTGGTCAGCCGTCAGAGAATATTCCCCAATCCAGAAAAGCTCCTAGCTCTCAAACATTTTCCTCCCCCTACAAATATAAAAGATTTGCGCTCTTTCTTTTGTATCTGTTCTTATTTTCGACTTCCATTCGAGGCTATGATAATTTATCCGATCCGCTCCAGCGCCTCCTCAAAAAGAATGCCCTTAAACCAAGAACACGCGATTTTTTTTAAGACGGAGCTGAAGTGGCCAAACTGGCCCCTTCTTTTATTTACAAGTCTG
>JAZHYW010023335.1:0-29728 GCA_037355805.1 Ixodes ricinus | reverse complement strand
GGCCACGCGCGCGCGCGGCAATATTACATCTTGAAGGAGGCAAGTTGGATTACAAGAATACTCGAAACATTTTAACAGATCTCGCACTCCTTCGCTATTTTGGCGTTCACCTGTGCCCGTTTGCTCGAAGCCGGTTAGCTTTAACCGCGGTAAAACGTTAACCGTCCTTCCCTACTAGGTACCTACAAGTAAGGCCCCTTCATGTTTTAAAAGTAGCGCAAGGTGCGTTGATCCATGAGGCACGTGCAACGTGCAGCCCTTGGGAAGATCATGGCGGCACAGTGCAGCACTGTGCTAGATTTCAGACGCCATGTTCTTCCCAGAAGTGGCGCGCGGCACGTGTCTCAAGCATTTCCACAACAATAAATGGCGCCACTTTTCCCAGGATAGAGGGGCTTTACCCAGAGCCGTGTATGGAGAGAGTTTGCTCAATTGGAGGCGCGAGCAGAGCCAAGGCGTGCACCAGACTCAGAAAGAGGGCTTGACATGTTCTCTTGACCAACCAGAAACCGAAAAGAATCCCCTAGCCTTGGTAGCGAGAAACAGTTTTTATCATCGGTATACGTTGGTATATGGTTTAAATCAGCGCGTAAGAGTTAAATATAGTAACACTTCATGGTTGAAAATAGGGTGCACGTGATGTTTCGAGCACGATCTTGCAGAAAGATGTAAGAAACGAATGCGCCGCTCAACTCTGTTTTGCTCGGACAGAGTGTGACCGCTCGGACGGCAGATTCCCGGCCCTCGGCGCCTGGCCCTCGGCCCTCGCGCTCTTCCACCATGATCTTGGATGACCGTGATTGAAACATCACGTGCTCCATATTTTAAATCACGGAGAGTTACTCCGACGCATTTATTAAGTTTGATCCTTGCGACCACCGCCAGGGTATTACTTCCGGCTTCTGGTTGGCCACATTCGAATTTATGAAGACGCCCTGGAACACGCCCAGCCCGCTTTCGGCCAATGGTGCCTCCTCATTTTTCTCCTATACTTCTCTATTAATGGCCAAACTCTCTCTATACAGAGCTCTGGCTTTAGGTACAAGTACCTAGCCAAGTTTGACTAGGGCTGGATGTGCGATAGCCCCGTGTTTTATGATGGGGTGGTAGCTGGTGTCACCTACTGGTTGTAGGGAATATAAGTGGCTTCCGTGGAAAAAGTTCCCGAAAAGGGGTACCCAAAAATCCGCGCTACCGGGTTTTCGCGACGCAGCGTGGCATACATTTGAGCAGATACATTTTTTATTGTTCGTGGTACAGATATTGGGTAGGGTAAAACTAAATTAACCCTTGTTTGGAAAATGTCGAAATGTCTAGCTCTGTGAAGTGAAGACAAGCCTCTTTGAAAATATTCTTCCAAGTACGAATCTGGACGAAGAAGGTCAGTCCTAGAAACGATGAGGAAGAAGTGAGCAGTGAAAGGCGGGCGGTACACCGGCAGCATGGGTGGCAGCATGCTGGAACTGTATATAGCACCATCATAAATTGAAAACCGTGTACCTCGGCTCCAGTGAAAATAGCCTTATATTCTAAATTACCCAAGCGTAGAGAAGAATGCTGAAAATGTAAATATACGCTCCGCGCACGCTGACCTTCCATGTCTAAAATATTAGAAGAAAATGATTATAATAATACTTTAACGAACGCGCGTGCAAGGCAAGATTTGTTTTAGGCTTTTGCTTTAGAACAGTTGCTACTGCCATAGCCTCCTCTATATTCACAAACCCTGGCCGTTGAACGACGGAGCCATAGAGTGCCCGGTCGCAGATTTGGAGCGCGAGGATCTGGCAGCAGACATCATTTCTCGGGGAACCTGATATTCAGCGCGCAGCTTTTGCAGCGGCGAGGGCCCCAAACATGGTTTTCAAACCCGACGAAAAAAGAAGCGGTAGCGCGAGGAGCACGAGGAGCACGAGCGGGCGTTCCATCGCTCGGGAGAATAGGGGGTATTCACTGGACGCCATATTTGTGGGTACTGTTTAGAGCGCATGCTCAGAACGAGCTCACATCAATAGGCTGCTAAGACCGGCACTCTTGATGGTGCGGAATGCACGTTGGAAAAGAACTGTGGAAGCTAGCCATCAGCCCGCGCTCAGCATTCGCGCACACAGCTATGGCAGCCAGTGAATACTCCCTATACTGCTATGTCGAAACGTGAGGCGGGCGCCATGAGAGCGTGCCCGCCTGAATTTCGTCCTCTTTCTGTTTTATTATTTCCGCTAGTTGAATACCTAAACCAAGACGCTCGTCACGAATAATAATAGGAATATCATCCCAACTTTTGCATCGCCAGCTTTGAACTACAATACGTGCTTTAATTCTTACTAAAATAAAATACCTTAAGTCCTTTTGATGACGCTGAGCAAGTTTCATTAGTTCATTTAATATGCGTCTTTTAGCTAATTAGTATATGTTTGTATAGCCCAAGACGTCCACCATGGCTGTCAGGTTGTTCTCCAAATGTTTAATAATTTGCGATATTTGTAGGAATGTTTTTGTCTTCGCTAAAACAAACGGTATACTGTTCGCAGTGGGCTTACCTGTTTTCCTGTCCAACATATAATTAGCGATAGACATGGTTAACTATAGCAAAATAGTGCAAACTTTTCTGAGGTGTCCGCTATACGAAGCAAGTGCGCCTAAGTGCTAAAATATTTTCATTTGTTAAGAAACGACACGAATGCATAAAAGGAAAGCAAACGTTTTGGCGATCCATAATGTCAGTGTATATTTATATTAAAAAAAGCCTTTGAAAGGGCTTTCACTGAAGCGCTACTGCAAGCGCGAAGAGAAAAATAATGAATAAATACTTATGAAGGAGAATTGGCGTTTAATTAAACGCATTTTTTAATTAATCAGAAAAAAAAATAAAAAAAATAACTCAATAAAATATGGCGCTAAGAGGATCTTCGCCTAGAAATTCGCGTAGAAAAGGTGACGCGACTCGACAAACCTCTCGGCTCGGCCACGAAATCAAACAGATTTTAATTATGTTAACGAAGGAACATAAACCTCTGAAGCGGATGTAGGCTTAGGACGTTATTTTGCTATGTTTTTTTTTATTTTACGCAATTATTCTTAGTATTAACTTTTCGCGCTGTTTTGGATGAATGAAAAGATAATTAATTTTACTCTAATTTCCGGCCTGTTCACACTTCTTTCGTCTATTTTTCGCGCTAGTGGAAACTTCGTGGCGTCAGTGTGCAATAGACTTTAAAAAAAAACCGGTTTTGAACTATACGACGGGTTTGGCAGTATTTGCAAGGACACGCCTGCACGCTATCATTCGGTAAATGGTCGCTCATAGCCCTCAGACGTTTTTCATTCCTTTGATGGATGGATGAAGCATAGAAGTATGGAAATATTTGCGGACCAGAAGTGTGCCAGGGCTACTTGTTGACTACCGCCTCTGAGTTCTTTTTTCCCAAAAATGAAGAGTGCAAATAGTGAGAGCAATCGCATTTTTTGTGACTAAAGTGAGGACGTACCTCCAGGCTCCCGCTCGTCGTTCGGCGATCCTAGCATCGACAGGTCGGAAAAACTGGACGCGAATCTCCAAACGTTCTATTGAGGCGGAGTGGCAGGGAAAAGCAGATCTCCTTGTCCCAAGTGCGGTTTATGGTTAATCTAATATCCGCCGAGTCATTCCTAGGTTCCGCGTCCGACATCTCGTCTCGATTACCGTAGAAAACAGCTCCCATGCCTTCAAGCTTCACAAAACGGCCGCCATCTCTACACTCTTTCAAATCTATGCTTTGTGTAGGAATTGTACGTTTCTTTTTAGGAAACGCCTTCGTTAGTAATTTAGCTGCGAGATTGAGATAGCATGTTCTTGTCACGAAAACAAGAATATTGAGAAATTAGTTTCTCCTCGTGTGTTTCTCTCCTATCTGAAAGCAGCGGTCCAATATAAAACTACAAATTGACATGGCTTCTTGTGCCTATTTCAAGCTGCTGTAGAACCTAAAATGCACAAAAAATACACAAGCAGAAGAAAGTTGACAATAGAGTTCACTTTCTAGTCCTTGTTTATATTTGTCTCTGTTTGAAGTGGTAATTAACCAACTGGACCCTACTGCCGTTTTAATGCAGTCGGAGCGAAGTGGTGAGTACTAAAGCAGCTCTGAAAAGGGGCGTAAGAGACTAGACAAGGGAAACCGTAGAGTACGCACCCAAACTTGGCGAAGTTAGTCCAGAAAGTGACCGTGGCCTCCGCGAGGGACTGCTCGGCCTTGCTGTAGTTCTTGGAGAAATGGGCCAGTGATGTGACCAGCGGCGCTCCGAACAAGTAGGCCAGCTCCTCGCCGTGGATGCAGCCCAGGCGGCTCGGGTAGTCGCCGGCCTCGCTCTGGTAGCCGAACACGTACACAAACGTGGACGGAGACACCTGCGCGTGCAGATTGGCAGCGCGCACCAGCGGAGCCACCACCAGGGCGTCGCCCACTGCCTCGCCCGTGCCGTCCAGGATGTTCATCGGGTGCTGCGAGACACAGCGCACCCAAAAGGCGTTCGAAGCAAGCCCAGATTTGTTCGTAAGACACAACCGCGGTTATGCTTATAGGATATATTCACTCAGATCAAAGCAATGCATCACGGGAAAATAAATTACTTTCAGACCAGCATTGGTGTGGGGAAAGCAGTCATTCGTGACAGGTGTTGTGTAGGGTTCGCTCCTCTAGGGTGGGTCAAAAAAAGTAAACTACGGGTGCGACTTCCTTAATTTAACATTTATTTCGCACTGAAAGGTATAGGTGGATAGCGAAAAAACAAAATCAATAAAAATATAGGCTGGTGATTGTACCGAGAATATTTTCGGCGAAGCCAGCGAGCGACATCGGCATATTAAACTGGGAAACACAGCGAAAAAGACGGAAGACAGGTAGGAGCACATACTCACAGCGCTGACTTACAAGTGGAATTTTACTTCTGCGCGATACAGCAAGTGAACATAAAACTAGACAAGTTAGACACAAAAAATAATTAATATACTTCACCAATTATTCCGTTGCCCGCCAGGGCTATTGTTAGGGCAACCGACGGAGCACCTACTCACATGCACGCGTCATAGCTGGCAACACAAGAAACCTCAATTTTTCCAGAAGTTTTACTTCTATGTCATGCTAGATATTATCAAACAGCAAAGAACATACACATCTACCACAATGAACCGCGAGATGACCCATGATGACCCGCGCCATGAAAGGGAATGTTACCTCGACCGGACGTCGACGCACCTTCCCTTCTGCCCAGTATAAACTTTGTCAAAGGAAATAAGTATCAGGTGCGCCACTCCACATATGCAGGCAGCATACCGGTGGTGGTGGTTGACCTGGGATTGTGCTTCTGGGCGTCCACCTTGCTTAATAGTTCCACACAGTTACAACAACGTGGATGGCGCCGAAAAAAAAATACCAGTACGACGAACCTACTAACAAGTTTCTTAATACCGTGGGACACCTTGTGAATACGCAGCAAGGCCACTGGTCTTTATGTTGGTCTCTGTGTTGCCTCAGAACAAAAAGGTGTCCTAAACAGCTTCACCAAGGACTCTACAACACCCACGATAACCCCCAAAGGGAAGCCGGCAGTGGACAACCTGTTAATCCGCATCAGGAAGCTATCGCATTCCCTATGATGACACAACTAGGGGGGATCGTGGCCACTAGGGGGCCGGACATGGCCCTGCGGGGGCCAAAAGGAGGAAGACGAAGCTGGCACGTGGTAGACCTGAGTCGGTAGCTCGAGGGCGGTCGGCTACGGAACCGTGAAAGGACAAGGAGCTGCCTCCTCCAACTGTGAGACAGTGGACCCTTCGTACCTTGAGTTGTGTGATCGCCTTCGGGGTGGTCGAGGTGGGGCGTGATTGAGCGTTTCATAAAATAAACACCCCACATTATCTGGCGCTCGAACGTGGGGCCGGACCAGCTGGCCCTAGTTTTCGGTCGTCCCTTGGTGGTCATACTCGATGCGTTCCTCGACCCATTTAGGGGAATGGCGCTCTACTCGCTGAACGCTTGTTATCGTGACAGCCAACATTGCCCTTCGATACGGGGTAGAGCGTGGCCGCAAATTAGGACGCTTCGACCAGGATGGAGACTCGGCGAATGTCGGACGCCGCCGGACGTCTTCCGGTGAGCGGGTTCATGGGCCCCCAAACACTTTCGGAGCCTGGGGCACCAGCTCCGGTGGCGGCAATGGGATACGTCCTCGAGCTCACGCGCGCAATGACGGAAATGTTCGAGTCTCTTATGCGGGTGTTGGAAATGCTGGGCCTACGTCTGTGCCCCGACAGCGGTTGAACGTCCCGAAATCAATATATAGGGGATGCCCTGATGGAAAATCGGCACAAGATTTCCTACAAGAGCTGGATGCAAACATAGCTCTGTAGAGGCATGTCTGCTTCGTCGTCATCATCTGTGTGGCCTGAGAAGGCCGAGAGTGTCTCTACAGCCCCTTTCCGCCAGCCGAGGACATCATGGAAGCCCGGCTGCGCGTGGATGTAGCAGAACGCGAACTCGCAGATCGGGTATCGTAGCAGCTTTAAGACGCTGCACGAGAGAGTAGGGTATCGTGCTAAGGAAGAGAAAAGTTGTTGAGCCCCAGAAAGCAGATGGGTTCTGTCGGAAGGCGTTGAGAAAACATGCGGAATTAGCAGTTATCAGCGGGAACGCTGGCGGAGAATGTAATGAGCACCAGAATTCATCTCTGCTGGGTAGAAGCAGCTTGTTGCTTCGATATATACCCCAATGATCCACGAAGAGGAGAGTAATAGTTTTCCTTCAGGGTCGTAATTCGCTACGAAAGATGTTCATCAGGTACATCCACGATTCCGCAATGGCTGGTCGTAGCAGTGGCAGCAATACTTTGTTATAAGTATTGAGGAGGGACGTATAAGTATTATACGTCCCTCCTCACCCCTGACCGGGGTGAGGAGGGACGTATCTCGGTACACGCATATATGCCCGACTTGCCAGAAAGCAAAGCCGAGAGACGGTGAGCCTTCGTTTTTGATGGAGCCAGTGGTGAGTTTTCTACCCGTGGGAGGAGATCGTCTGCGATGTTATGGCGTGTAAAGTAACTGCTGAACAATTTGCGGAGCAAGCTCACAATTCAGCCATAATAACGGACAACTCGACTGTTGCATTTTCATTAAATCAGCAAGTAGAGCGTTACCCGACGCACGAGATGAAGTTCTGTACTAGAGCTGAACGCCGGTAAAGGGTTCAAGACATGACTTAAGAGCTTGGGAAAATGACAGAAATCTGGATAAGGCAGGGAATTTGAAGGAGGTAATTTGGTAGATTCCTTGTTATGTGTAAAATGCATCAGCTGCACATGCATGCGCCATTTCAGCAATATGGTGGCCACCATGTTTTGGGCATAATATATTACAGGAAAGCTACGTTGCCAGATTTGAAAAACCGTATTTTACATTATTTATATGCCCTGTTTGTGTCTCACTTGTTTTGTATTTTTTGATTAAAGTGGCAACGATACACATTTGCGGTTTTTGGAGCGCAGCTCGCGCCCGGGTCCGGGTTCAGCAGCGTCGGCGCCGCCGTCGCCGTTGGCGTAACCGTGCGTTGCATTATGGACGTTTCCAATAATGACGTCACACTTGACGTCACGTGCGTAAAATTTTCCTGCTAAATTTGGTGAGAAAGTTTTCCGCCTAATTGTGCAAGCAAACTTTTGCGCTAAATTTAGCGGGAAATTTCCCCGCTAACCTTAGCGGAAAGCTTTCACGCCAAATTTAGGGGGAAAAATTTTACCCTCGTGACGTCACGTCACACGTCAGGCCGCTCAACCAGGGAAAATTTGTACGCTAAATCTAGTGGAAACATTTTCCGCTAAATTTAGCGGGAAAATTTTCGGCTAGATTTAGCCGAAACATTTCCCACCAAGTTTAGCGGGAAAGCTTTCCCAGGTTGAGTGGCGTCACGTGTGACGTCACGAGCGTAAAACTGTTCCGCTAAATTTGGCTGGAAATTTTTCCGCCAAGCTTAGCAGGAACAGTTTTCCGCCAAATTTAGCGGGAAAATATTCTTGCCAAATTTAGCGGAAAAATTTTCCTCAATGTTTAGCGGAAACATTTTGCCCTCATGACGTTACACGTGACGTCACGTGTGACGTCACGTGAACTTGCGGAAAACCTTTTCCTCTAAATTTAGCGGAAAAATTTTCTCGCTAAATTTAGCGGGAAAATTGACGTCACGCGACCTCAACACCAATTTAGTTTCCCCGCTAAATTTCCCGCTAAAGTTAGCGGCAAAATATTGTTATATGTTCGCGGAGTTTAGAGGGAACTTTAGCGAAATCGTCGCGCTAAACGGGAGGGGAGCAGGAGAGTAAGAGGGGAGGGTACGGACGGGTATGAGGGGCATACCCTCCCCTCCGTTTGCCTCTCCTTCTCCTCCTTAAGGGGGGACACTACCTGGACATGTCTACTTTTAAACTGCTAACTGAATCGGTGTGAAATTCGCAGGTGGTATTTGTAGCCATATAGAAGGAGGGCATGCAAAGTTTCAGCCCTGTGAACCAATTTTGTGAGGTACTATACCCCAAAAACATAGCTTTGTATGGAATCTGCTCAATGAATCTATCGTTGAGAAACGGTGTTGATCACCACATATCTTTCTGGTGGAATGCATACTGCAATACTTGTTGCCGGTTACTATGAAAAAATATTTCAGAAAATATGCATTTCTAAAAAAAAAAATTATGAGTTTTTTTTTACATTTGCCATGTTTTGGAAATTACAATTTTTCATAATAAAGGAACATGAAATTGTAAAATCTAAGTTCATAATAACCGGCTCGATAAAGTTTCCGCATATAATCCGCAAATATTAAGTCTCTCGGTAGTCTCATACTGAAACGATAGTTTTATTAAGGTGGAATTTGCTGCGAAAAGTGAAGCTGAGATAAATGCCCTTGAAGTTTCAAGATGACTTTTTAAAATTTTCTTTTTGCGTCTTAAATCTCAGAAATTCTTTCCAGCAGTGTAGGTGATGTCTTCCTCAAACGTCTTCTGATATACTGACATTGCTTTCAGCTATTTTCACTATTGGATGACAAGTGCTACACAGTGCAGCACACCTCACCAACATATAAAGAATAATTATTTTTGACATTGTTTGTCAGTGCACATTGACAAGACTTTGTGAGAGTGTTCCTTGTTATCCATACATGCCAAAACTCTGCAGTTCTGAATATGCATTTTTTTGAAAAAATGTGCAATTCAAGGTTGTGTCCCCTCTTAAGAGCTTCGTTCTATTTCGGCATCAATGATAATTAAAAACGCCTTTAATTATTTTTTGTGTGTTTGGACGTGGAAACCTTTATTGCGCTCATTGTTCTGCGGCTAAAGTGGGAAATGTATTTTAATCGAAACTGTTGCGATTGTACGACTTAAAGCTACTGTTCATCAGAAAGCATTTTTTTGTTAATATAAAGCAAAGTTTTGACTTCCTTTGGTATGCCGGAACTGTGCCAACCACTGCTGCAGTGCAATTTTAGAATCATTGTCACCTGATGGCTCTGATCTGTCCGCCGTACACTCATTCAGCCACGATACAATTCACTAGAATGTATCTATGTCATGGTAGAATTCGTGCTAATGGTGTTGTATACTAATGCAAAATGTGTGTTAAAGCCACCTCTCCTGCAAACTAGGCTGGAGCACCGCATGTTACTCTTTTTTTTTTTATTCTATAAAATAATTTATTTATTGCCATCAGAGGCATTAAAATTGTCGCGTCCCGTGTCTCTCTTTTGTCCGCTGTCCTTTCTGCGCTATTGCTATGCAGAATGCGTAGGCATTCAAATTTAGGCTGGGCACTTTCGACGCCTCGACGGAAATCGACAGAAATTCGGGTACTTGCTCGAGCCCAATCGCTGTGATGACGGGAATAGCTGCACCTAGCACGTGTCCTCTGCTTTGCGAACGCCAGAGCGTGTCTATCATTAATATTGGCGGCGTATAATCGGCTCCAAATTATGTGACCGCTTGTTCTTGCTGCAAGAAAAGGAAGCAAACGCGGTTTGTGATTTTTTTCGTTTATGATTTTATTTAAAAAACATGTAGAAAGAAAAACCGTTTTTAAAGGTTATCATTGTCAAGGAAGACTTTTGACGTTATTTACTGAAAGTGCAAAGATTGTTGCATCGCTCCTCTAAATTAATCATGGCAGGTAGAAATGCGCCTCCGCACGATTCTTTGCGGACATCAAGCGCACAGGCAACGTTGCATTCTTCTTTGCGAGTAGGAGTTCCTAAGTAAATCATGTCCTCATAGGAGTTTCAGTCATTACCAGCCTAAAAGATATGGCCTGCGCCTTTTAGATGCGGAGCATGTCTTGCTCGGGTCTATGTCCCGCGGCGTCGGCGTCGTCCGCATTCACACTACGCATGCGCAACTCTCCTCCTTCCCTCTCTCCAACAGCTGCGCGTTACTCTCTCGCTCTCTCTCTCTACCAGCTGCGTGCACTTCACGTGCGTTCGCTTCTACTCACACCGCGCGCGCATGCGCAACTCTCCACTTCTAGTCTCCTCTCCTTCAAGTGTGAATATAAGCAGCGGTAGCGCGCTGCGCGCGGTCCCGCGGAGGAGTGAAAGGAGAATAGTTTTGGGCGCGCGGGTCGCAGCGCCACGCCAGGGCTTTCCGGTGGGGTGGGCTTTCCCCGCAACTCTGCGGCTGTCGTGTGCTAGCGTTTCTCGGCCGCTCGCGTGCGCCGCAGCCCGAATCCGGCCGGCCAAAAGAAATCAGTCAAGAAGGGAATAAGTTAATTACGATCCGCGATGCTCCGCATCACCCCATGGTTCCCCTCGGGAAGATGGTGTAATTTCTTTTCTTAATCTAACGTCATCTGTATTGAACCAGCACAGCGCCGCCCGGCTTGCGTACGCGTCCGGTGCCAAAGGCGCGTAGTCACATTTGCGTTGGAACCCGATGCGTTCAGGTGCGGCAGGGGGACGCCGAGCATCGCGAAGAGCGTATTGCACCAAGCTTGCACAAACAGTTGCGTTGACACTCAGTCGACCGCAGTTTAGAGCTAATAAGAACGCGCTTTCATCAGTTGCTGCTTATGAAATTCGAGATCCACGGCAACATGGCGGCCCCCGGTGACGGCGTCGAGGTGTCTGATATTGGCACGATCCCACTAGCTCCCGCAACTTCTGTCCAGCCATAACCATCGAAGCCTTCGAAAAACCTCTTTGTCCCGTGTCCCTAGCGCTCCCCGACAAGCAAAATGAAGATCGTGTCTCCAAACGGGGAATCGGATGCGCGTTGATGATGATGACGGGCGCGGGGGAGCACGTGACCCTACCTTCCTCTTCTCGGCTTTTGGATTGATCTACAGCGACGCGACGCTTTGAAAAGTTGAGCTAGGTTATTTCCTGTTGCTTCCGGCTGCGTGACCGCGCTCTTCGTACCGCAAGCTGCCGCTCCCCTGTCAGAAGGATGCCGTTCCGCACTGAAACACGTTCAAACGCTCAAGTGTATAGGCCTTAGAGTTTAGAGGCCCATACGCGCATTCGCGTTTGAACATGAGTGCGGAGTGGCGTCCTTGCGGCCAGAAGCGGTTGCTTGCTGTACGATGCGCGCTGTCGCGCAGCGACTCGCAACGCGCCGCAAGAGGGAGTAGAGGTAGGAGGAGAGCTGGCAGCTCTTCGGGCCCGGTTCCAAGCCATGTAACATGCCGCCAGCAGGGACGGGCGGTATAGACCCTTTTGATGTTTACAAACATGAACTGCCTCCTGCGTCCCAAGCGACGTCCGGTCGCTCCCTCTTTGCAAGCCTGTCGAGGTTGCTTATGTCACCAGTGCTAGGAGGACATGCTACACGCACATCGAACTTGGAGATTTGACGAGGGCCCTCGGCTGGACAATTCGACATCTTGGAGGAGGCAACTTGGTTTACAAAGTATTCGAAACATTTTAACAGATCTCCCGCTTCTTCGTTCTTTCGGCGTTCACCTGGAGTATTGGTGGTTAAACGTTTCATCGGCATTTCAAGCACCGTTGTAAGGGTGCGCTTTGTTCATTCTTTTTATGAATCGGAAGTTCTCTCGGATGTCAAACGCAGGAGCACTGCCTGGGGGCATTTGCCATGAAAAGGGTCTTTAGAAAGATTATGGTCAATGGGATGATCCGGCGGGAGCCTGGTTGGAGCGGCGAAATCGGCGGCGCCGCCAGCGCCGCATTTTCCCCCGTGATTAACTTGCCAAGTAAAAATGTGGTGGGATGAACTTGAAGGAGTCGCGTAGCGCGGCGCAGATATTTTTTGTTTTGTTTCTGGATGATGCTGAAAGTACATGAATGTATAATTCTTGGAGATAGGTGGAAAAAGAGACTTGCACAAGTGCTGAGTGCGTTTACTGAGGCAGGAAAAGTGACACTGACGAGAAAACTTTTCTGAAACAAGAGGCGCAACTATGAATGTGGGGTGCGCGTATTGGAGTTTGTGTCAAAACACCCACGTAGCCGAATTCGTACTTTTGATCGTCCACTCCGTCGTGCCGCGGCAATGGTCGCCGCGAGTGCGAGCAAAAGGAAGGTTGATTGCGTTCTGAATGTCACCGTGACTACAACATCACGTGGGTCGCCCTTGAACTAACGGAGAGTCACAAATATCAACTATAACATGCTGATATGAAAAACTTGAATACATCCTTACTTAGAAATTGTGATTGGAGAGCATTTGCTAAGGTAATTGCCTCCGCTGGTGGACTATTTGTGGCTTTAGGTTGGTCACCATAGCTTTCAGTCATCGCGCCAAAGGTCGTTCAAACAATTTCATCAAATAGCGCGTGCCACTTGTTTTCGCCCTATTTTGTTTTTCGAATTAATGAACAACCTTTTTACATAAACTGCTATTGCTGCCAGAGGCCGACAGCGCCGAATTTTTCCCTGGCGGGTAATTTAACGTAGATATCTACAAAAGCGAGCTCGCGCATCCACCGCAATGCAGTTACCGCTGTGGCTGCTGCCGCGCAAAGAACTCTGGGACGCCGGGGCGCTGGCGTTGCCGGCATCGCCGAGGCGTGTGATTGTCGGCTCCTGCTTTTGCGCTTCTGCCTAACAGTCTTCGTGCGGCGCCCGCGTTGTTTCGGTCGCCGGTAAAAATAGGGTCCAATAATTCTTGGTGAAATGCAATTCAGCTTTCTATAGGTTATGTAGATACTGTGGTTTAAATTAGAGTGGCAATTCCGCTTTAAACTCGAAAGTTTCGTTCTTTCTCTTCCCAAGGGTCGATGGTTAAGTTCCGTTTTTTGTCAATGGTTATTAACGAAGGAGGATTTGTTGTATTGATAACAATGTATAAATTCTCGTGAGTGCTCAGTGGACCAAGTACACCAGGATTTATTCAACAGTCCAATAAAAATAATTCGCGGAAAGGGGACGTGTGGCTTATTTTGCGCCGGTCATCTTCACCAGCCCGAAGAGAAACCGTCTCAGGAAGAACGGCCGTTCCTCTGTCACAACTCTTTTTCATGTCATGGTAGCTAATCATGATTGTTTCACTTCTGTACATGCTACATCGTACATTTGCAAACGCGGAACCGGATCGTTGAAGCATCGCATTTGTTAAGAAGCACAACTATCATGATTGTTCTTTTTTTTACCTTCGGTTATGAACTTGCTGAGACATCTTTGTGTAAATGCGAACTTGATCTACGAACCCTTTCATACGCAAACATGTATAGTTTGTTAGTGAAAAGACTTTAAGTGCGCAAGCAAGCTGGTAATAGCTTATCATATCGTCTCAACAACCGAGACTGTGGTACAGAAAAGGAAAATCTTTTAGTTGAAGAAACAGACACATGAGTGAAGAGATGTTGTCTTCTGTGCCTTTCCCTTCTACTAAAAGCTTCTCTTTTTTTTTTTTTTCATCACCACCGTCTTAAGAGTTAAACAACTTCTATAGTTTGTTAGGTGTTCGTTTCGCTCCTCTCTGAAACTTCGTTGATTCATAATTATGCAATTTCCCTGGTTTGCGGACACGCAAGAAGGATCTTCAGAACGCAGTCCTTTGAAGATTCGGCGAGAAGACAAGCGATTTCGGTTCTCAGTTGCCGATTCTTTAAAGCCAACAGTTTGTTCTGAAGGACCTTAGCGTGACCTGAAACGCCGTATATGTATGCAAATGTTTTCATTGTATACTTTAAGTGTCAATACAGCACAGAGTGCCAGTTTGAAACGAATGTTTGGCGTGCTGACTCTTATTACTTATATATATGAGTAATCAAAAAAATCCTTCTCCACGGAAAAAGAAGAATAAAACAATCAGCACGTATCCGAGCGCGTGCGCGGCCGGGGGACACCTAGCGTCATCTATCGAGCTTTCTGAGCAGAAAAAGACAGCTACATAAGATACGTCACAAAGGTGACGTCCCACGACAATATCACGTATCTAGTTCGCTTCTATTTGGAAGGCCAGGTTGGGCACTTCTCGTAGAGACCGGCTCAACTTTCGACGCAGCAGTAGCGGGGGCGCATTGCGGTAGACCAATCAGAAGCTGAGAAAGGAAAGGAGGGTCATGTAATCGCTCGCGCCACTCGACGGTGCGCGTCTAGGTCTCTGTTCGAAGAACCTGCTTCTACGATTGTGGAAGCGGTGGTGAATGCGGGAGCAAGTTTGTCAAAGGCTGCAATGGTTCAAACCGGACAGGATGTCGGGGAAGCCAGCGGTATTCTCCCAAGGTCGAGTACTTCGACACTGTCGCCGGGCGCCGTCATGCTGCCGTGAATTTCGCTTCCTATTGGAGCTAGCAACGATAGCGCGTTCTTATTTGCTCTGGACTCCGGTCAACTGCGTGTCAACGCAACTGTGTGGACAAGCTTGGCGCAAGCGCTCTTCGCAACTCTACGCATCCGCTTGCCGCTACGATACGCACCACGTCTAAACGCAAATGCGTATAGGCCTTTAAGATGTCTGGTAGCGTCTGCCAACAGAGCAATGTTAAGCAGACATTAACGTCGAAACACACTCGTCCGTAGTTTTGCTGTGTACAATCGTCCAGCTTCTGCATGTTTGCAGCTTGGGGTGAGTCGGGGATTTTCTAACAACAACGTAAGGGGAAGTTCCTGTATTCATTGTGGTGCTAATTCAATACCATTCCCAGTGATTTATGATTTGTCCCGTAACTTTCAGGCGATTTTATTTAGGAAAAATAAAGTATTTCTTAAAACAAATTACATTATAACCCCCTACTCCCAAATAGACTACTGAGCTAAAGGTCTCCGGAACGTGTATTTTCGGAAACCAATTATTTCATTAGGATAGCAAAGTATTAGCTTAATTTACTACGTCCAAAGAAGTGAAAACAATAAAATTAAAACTTATTCGTTTAGTGGCAAAATAAAGGCAGGATAGCGGCCTACGTTTATTGAAGATTATACCCTAAAAAGTTGTTATTATAGATGCCGACCACTTCTTCCGTAGTATTGTAATGTACAAGCAACTTATTAAAATGGCTTGTTTGTATTCTTGAAGCCTTAGCAACGATGGCACTAAGTTTATGATGGATACTCAGTGAAATCTAATTGCGCAATATCGTTTTTTTTCTTCTACACCCCTAATAATGTTTCTACAAGCTTTTTATAAAATCCAGCATGGGCAGCGCTACAGCGAAATCAACAGAGACTCATCAAGCAGAGTTCCGAAACCGTAGTGTTGCCTTCAAAAACTCTTCTGTCCCCATGAGTGCTTCTGAAAGTCCCATAAACAAAAACACGGCATTTACGCATGACGGGTGTGCCAACAGACACCCCGTGACGGAAAAAGACGAATTACTGTCATCTTGAAGCGTAGGAGCGTTCACACAGTTCCATTTGTGTCTAATCGAGAGCGCTGTTCTTGTTGGTAACCGACTACGGAGAGATCAACACACTGGAATACGGGCGTCATCTATCAGGTAATTCTTAAACTGGTATTACTAGGCTGTAGGTTTGGCACTATTCACTGGATCAAATCAACGTACGCAGTATCATTTTCATAAGTGTTTCGAGCTCATGGCAAAATAATGATGCATCCAACTATTCAAAATTAGAAAAAAGTTCCAAGGCTACCTGATATATAACGGCCAGTGTGTTTTATCGTCAACCGTGCTTACAGGCAAGCGCATTGCACTCGATCACGCTTAAACGCAACCATGTAAACTAGCCTATATTCGCTGTCACACCAAGGAAGAAGGTTTTGCGAAATGTTCATATGCTGCGCAAAGTAGTTCTTACATGATTTTGTTCTTGACAGGGAAAGAAACGATGCTCTTTGCATTTAAAACGCTCACGTCCTGACAAAATTCCATATTGCTAATTTAAAATGCACTCACACACGTGTTCATTCACCACGTAAAAGGGGAAATTAGGTATTTTCGGCGCGAAGTCGGACTCTCTCCATGACGGTTCTTGAGCTGAACACGAGTATAGTGTGCTCTGGTCAAGGCTTTCGAGTTTGTTGGTGCAGAGGCGCTTTGGGCGCTCACCTGGAAGGGCCTGGTCCAGTCGGTGTACTCGTTGACGATGGTGAGAAAGATCTCCTGCTGGTGGTAGGAGTAGAGGTTGCGCACCAAGGTGCGCAGGATGCGGTCCCGGCGGTCCACCTCGATGCCGTACTTCTCTTCGGATGCCGTGATGAAGAAGTACGACTCGAAGCGGGACATGCCCAGCATCACGTCGTAGTTGCGGTACTGCGAGCACACCGATCAACACAAGGACTTGAATTGGCGTACGGGGTAGACCATCTTTTGCTGTGATGTACCCAAATTCCAGCTATTGCATGCATTTACTAGCCTTCGCAATATTTGTTCGTTGTCGAAAACTAAAATTAATATTTTATATAAAAATGTTCCAAGAACTGTCACAAATAATTATATTTTTACAAAGTAGTGCTATAAGGTGCACATGCATTGGGGCGTACTAGAAAAAGCTGAGCGTATGATGTGCAAATATATAATACCTAAAGTACATTGTCTGCATTGTGCGACTTTGCTCTATCTATGTACAACATCTGATACGTCACTAGATCGCTTTAGAATTATAAATTTTACCTTTTTGCATGCTGACACTTTTTTAATACAACATTTCTTGATTTCCTCTTATATTTATATATCTTTCGAACATATATATGGGATGCATCCTTCTCACTTTCACATATAATACAATAAGCGTTGACGGTATTAAAACAAAAACAAACGTCTGGTATAAAAATCTAGGGCACCCTGCCACGCTGCTTGGTTGTTCACCTCAAATCTTTTTTATGACCGACAAATCATAACATACCTACTATGGAGCACGGTAATCACATTTAATTGGAGAGTACAAGACAAACACCTCATCTTAAGAAGCTTAATTACTCTGAAGACAATGTGTAACTAAGTGCATTATAATATCAGCTCTTTCTTAAGACGTTATAGATGCCCTCGTAATGGCTTTCCCAATACTCCCTGATACGCCTCCAGTGAAAGTCCGACCCCCCCCCCCCCACACACACACACACAAATACACACACAAATAATTTCCTACTTAATGCACACAAGCCTATGGTGTATACACCCTCCCACCCCTTCCAAACCTCCAGCAGGAATTCGTAAATTCACCCAAATTGGCAATCCTGGAGAAATCCTTTCCTCAAACATCTCTAATGGCGCATTCCGTTTGGTGTATCACAAGAAAGGAAATACTATTCGAGTTCTGTGTACTTCTAAACGTACAGCATCTTAAAATGGGGGTTCACTTCTACAGTAGAAGGCGAAGGAGGAGAGCTTTAACAAGTTTTGAATGCGAAGTGCATTTTAATGCAGTAATGTACTCCTCAAACCTGGAAAGCACAGGGCACATTGCGCTGTAAATGAATGACAATGTCGACGCTTATGATTCCGAATCCATGAGGCGGCCACCCCAGGCGAAATGTATCCTGGTTCTAAACATCCAAGAATGAACAGAGCTAAGTACGAATACCCACACGAATGAATTAGGATACCGTTCGTAATGTAACCTCCCTTTATACTGCCTCGCCGGTAGGAGTGACAAGAACCGAGTAATATTGTAATTACATAAACATTTCTTTACCAAAACGTACTTGACAGTAGCTGTACAATGAACCTTTCAACCTCATTTTTCCAATGGGTTTATAATTCTTGGAAATACGTTTCCGGTGTGTGGCGTCCAAGGCGCACATAATTCCATCTCAGGAAGAAAGTGTGTAATAACGGAGAAGGCAGTGTACTGGCTACACGTTTACCCCTTTTCAGAGAGCCTAGATGGGCTTATATTTAAAACAACGTGCACGAATGTTTGTGGTCGTGGCTACTATACCTATAATGAGTATAGTGACCGCAGAAGCCTAGAAATACATAACGTTAAATGTCACCGGCGACTGGGCACGGACGCCACGTTCTGATTGAAAAGTTCCGAAAATCGCTTATAACGTATAAATCAGATACCGGCAGCTCTTGAATGTTGGCATGTGGTCCACACTTCTAAAGTTGTATCTTTAGCTTGCGAACACTGAGTGCTCAGAGATGCGTAGCTGACTTTTGCAATAAGACTACTAAACGTTTGATCTATTATGGCATTTGGCATTACGTAAGAATCTTCTAATCCACGGCACCAAGTTTTATTTAAAAAGATTGCGTTGATCTATCAGTTGTCTGAGGAGGGTGCGAGAGAGCGCCAACCGATTCTTCACGTTTACAGTAGCCCCAGGCAATATCCCGCAGAAACGCTGCCTCTACGGGCCCAACCAAGTTAAGTGGCCCGAAACGCGTTTCCGACTCGTGTGCTATCCACGTCCTCAGAAGTGGTCGCTCCCTTTGCGACTGATGGCGTCGTTGTATTGTCATATTGTCGCGAGACGCGATGAAAGGTGGTGTCCCAGCAGCGGTAGTGGATGTGGCTGACACCCGTTGTGTTGCAGGCCGTTCTCCAGCATGACAATACACGAAAGCTTCAGCAGCCAAAAGTTTAAACCCCGCGACGACAGCGACATTCGCGTTCACTCGTAATTTGTTTCCGGGACATCTACCACCAACAGTCAGGATGCCAACATCCGACAAAATGAGACACCGGCGTCTGTGGTGTCCTTTATTGCTACTTTGGGACCACTTCTGATCAATGAATGGGATAGGACACTGAAGACACCGGTGAAAAACGCGTTCCAGACACCATACCCAAGCAGCAGGCTACTCACCTGCGTGTTGAAGTCCTCCATGAGCGCCTGGGGCTCGGCGACGAGCACGATGCCGTCCACGGTGGGGCCGAAGGCGCTCAGGTGGTCGGGCACGGCCAGGGGCACGCGCAGCATGTCGGCCACGGGCCGGACGCGAAGGCACTCGACGAGGCCCTGGCTCTCCTCGGTCGGGCAGTCCAGGGCGCGGGCCACGTGCAGCGTGTGCCGAGGAGCGTCCCTCGCCAGCGCCCAGGGGCTCAGCGCCGAACCAGACATCATGATGGCGCGCTGGAACAGTCCTGCTTGGATATTGGCAAAGACGAGGAGAGGGAGAAAGACGGCTTACACCGCTGCCTTAGGAGAGGTCACGATGAAGAGATATAGTTATCAAGGTAAAATATGGGAAACGATCCCATCTTATTACCACCTATTGGCGATGTGCGCCATCAAAGGTGCCGCTCGTGTCGTCCTTCTACGATTGGTAAAACGCTCTCTAATATATATTTAGTTGTATCAAAGGGGCTGTGCAGCGATATTGAGTAGGAATGTTTTTCACCCTACACGTGCTTTCTTGCACTAGTGAGACGCAAGTATACTGGCGGGCAACAAAACTGAACAAGCTTTCTGGTCCCCGCTTACCTAATTTCAAGGGCAAAGCCGGTCGTCTTTGTTTAGTCTCTCCTTCGCAAACTTTGGTTACTGCGTTGTGGAGATTGCAATTGCAATATAGGAGTCATCAACTTGGCGATCGCCTTGATTTTAAAGTCAAGCTTTGCGATTACCGCGATTTAAGGACGGCTCGAACTATGGAGACCAGCACTGCGTGATCGTTCAATCTGGACTAGTGACAATACATTCCTCGGCATATATTCGGGACGCGGCTCGTTCCCAGTCGCTGTGATGACGAAAATATACAAACCTTAATGAAAAAAAAAAAAAATAGCAATTTAACGGTATTTTGCCTGGTTAACAAATATTAAACTTTCAAGACTGGAGAAACTCTAAGCAAGTCTGAATAAATAAAAATCCCTGACGTTTCGGGGGCCGCTCGGTGCCTTGGTCAAGGATCACTGGAGGTCCGTGTGGACGGCATGTTTAAAGGAATACATAAACGAGAATCAAACCATGCGAACAAAATTGAGAAATATGTCCAATATTATTCAGCAATAATCTCACACTTGAATTTCAAATGGATGACTGTATTTTTCTTTCTATATGTCCATTCTGGCGAGCACTTCAAAATCAGCCAACGAAGAGAGCCGTGCGTTTCGGTATATCTGTCGCACCCGCAACGTGGCCGCGACGTCGTGGACCACACTAGGGTCAAGCGTGCGTGGTTATGAGCGTTGACACTTGGCTGTAACGTATCATCACACTCAAAAACATTGATATCACTCCGACAGACAGTCGCTTCCACTAATTCCTTGACGTAAATGACGTCGGAACTTTACGAACTATCTTTTTTAACGCTGCGCGCGGGTTTTCTACATCGTTTTCGCGGGGAATGCAGGCCATTCGAAGTGACCTTGGTTTACGTCGCATAGCTGCGCCGGTATCCGCTTTTGTGCTCGGAGGCTTCTATGCTACGATGTGAGAATTCAAGGAGAGTGGGTGTTTCGGCTAGTTGGTTTGCATAAGATGCGTGAGAATTAAGCTACCGTCTCGCCGTCCAACTTAGCCTCCATCGACGTGCTCAGTGTCCCATCTTGGATGATCGCGCAAGCCACGCTTGACAAGGCCGACGAAAGCAGTGCCGATGGATTCTCTTCATTCTTTCAGTGTTCGTTATGAACCAATTCGTATTGCAAAATCGTGGCTATGTGAGCTTCTTTTCGTGGTAGAATTTCTTGGGCCGATGTGAGAATTGTAGCGTCGTCTTCTCTCTGCTCTGTGCCTCCGTTTGGGCAATTGCGTAAGCAACGCCTGTCGACACCTGCTCAAGCTTTCTGAGCGCCGATATTTTCCCAATCGCTCGCTTAGTGCTCGCTCTTGTGAGAAGAGATGTGGCAAAATCGTCGTGGTGTACGCGTTCCTCCGCGGGGGTGTGACAATGCTGCGGTTCCCACGATGCGATAGGCGGCGTAAAATACTCAAGTTACGCCACCACCGCCCTGCCCACCGGTGTGACACCTACCGGTAGGCGCCAAACGGTATGACGACTTTAAAGCGGTATTTATCTATCCGTGAAGCTTGCACCCTCAACAGACCAGTCCGGTCGTTGTGATCAGTATGATGATAAATAACGTAGGCAGCAATTGCCTCATCCTACCATCGTCGCACATGAAAGTGCCCTGCCGACACATCCGAAAACATGAAGATAGCAAATCTTCCCTGCCTCGTACGTGATAACTCTGGCACCTTTGGTACCTCGCGACATTGTCGTTCAGTTAAAAAGTCAGCCAGCTTTGCTTTGTCGTCTTGCGCCTGAAACCGACGCTGCCGATGTCCCCGTATCAGTCATGTCGCAGAGCAGACGACAGACTTTTTGACAGCGGAGGCAGTTGCAGTGGAAGCATTACGCTTGTGGCGTGGAGCCCCCGCTGCATTCTAAGCCTGTCACTCACTTTTTTTATAGACAAGCTATGACCAACCAAATTCTTGTGACAGCGAGCTGTTCCGGCTTGCCGCTTTTTCAAAAAACAAAACAAAATAAAAGACACTCGGAATAACTTTGGGTTTCAACCAATTGTACCTATTCCGCCAATTCACACTCTGGAGAACACTGGGGTTCTTGACGTAGTCCTCATTACGAAAGTGCTCGCCTTACAAGCGATTACCTTCCGCTGGAGCCCATGTGGGAAAGGACGGGCGCTCTAGATTACGCTAATGGTAAGGTGTTAAGTAAGACTACCAACTAGCTTAAATGTCAACTTTCCTACTGGTAACACAGCTTCTCGTCCTTCGGAAACGTGTGTACCAGAGTCTCAAACGACTCTGTTCCCACAGCCTGTTTGCGCATGTTGTTTTGCCATCTTGCCGTAGGCTCGTCGAGAAAATCCGCTGAAAGCTATTGCGAAGGTAACGATACCACGATACCACCACACACACGCGGGAAAAATTACGGAACGTGCGGAATCACCAGACTAAAGAGACCTAGATGGACTTGAATTCTACCGACCGAGAGCTGAACCCAAAGTGGACAATTATGTTTTGGATTTCTTCACCAAAGCTTCGGTCTTTCGTTCAGGTCTAAGTAATCAGTACTAGTGAGCGTACTTTCCATATAGTGGTGCTGCCGTCGAGAGGCCGCTCCCGTTAGGGCATTCCAGCGAAGCTTCACAGACATCCACCAGGCGATTTTCGGTCACCGTTTAATCAGCTTAAAATTAGTTTTCTTATGTTTTTCGACGGCATATTGGTGTTTTTGAGGTTCTACTGCTACATACGTTGACCTCCAGATTTTGGCTTCTGTGCCCCTTTAAGTAGGATTTCCCTTAAACCAGCTTACATTGTCTCGAGTTCGCTGTATGTGCCACATTCCAGCAGAAGGCGTCTCCGACAGTTTCCTTTAATGTCGAGGACAACGTTATCTTCGCAGGCGACGGCGTGGCCATTCTTCTCAGCGTCTTCTGCTAGCGCGTTGCCCTGCGCGTCCTTCTTCCGAGCGTCGGGATGTTGGTGGCGCAAACGTCCCAGGTAGTTCTTGGTTTCCCGAACGTAAGAAGAGCTTGAGTCGTTGCGGGGGATGATGTAGACCAGTCCATCTGCCTTTTTTCGGGGGACGATTTTTTTGGCTCAGAATGGAGACGAGAATAATTTATGTGTCACGCTGACACCGCATTTTGGGAGATCGTGGCTCAGAGTTTCGCTCGGTTTTTCGATGTACAGGAGAAACATGCGGCTGGGAAAGGACGTTCCAGGAGTGCGACGAAGTTTCTTATTGACGTCATCCCTTTCTTCGTGTCCTCTTCTGTTGAGTAGACCGTAATTGCCCACCCGAAGAGTTCGGTGGACACGGAATACTGGACGGCCGGCTGGCGTTGTGCCGGTGCAGAACATAATCGCCCGCTTTCCTTCTTGTAGACAGTCGACACAGGAAGCGCAACTCCTCCTAACTCTTCACTGTCATAGGCAAGAGATGGCGTCCCGACAATCTGCGATCAGCTGACGGTCACAACTGGGAGGCGTGCTTGGAAGTGTGATGTCAGCCGACGACAACGCTGGCGCCTGCAAAAGCAACCGTCCCAAGGTATCTGATGGCAGTCCGGCGTTGTGCCGGTGCAGAACATAATCGCCTGATTTTAATATTGTAAGTAAGACAGCGTTATCTACATAAAGATATCGGGCGTTGTATTCTGCCGGACTGCCAGTTGTCTGTTTACTGTGCGCTTCTTTTCTCGTCTTTTGCATAATGTCTGGGTCTGCTGAATGTTTGTCATGCCTTAAAAATTTGAGAAAAGTCCCCTGTGTATTCAGCGCGTCGACTACAAGAATTGCTACCATGTAGGGAAATGTTCCGGTACAGCCAAAACATTGTTTAAAAACATGACTAATAAAGCTCTGAAATTCTGCCGTTGTGCCACACGCAACACACGCACTATGCAATCAACAGTCTGTCAACATTGGATTCGGTGGGACCGATTGAAGGTGACCTGATGACTCAGGATTCCCAATATTGTAACTTGGCATCTATCATGACTAGGATGTCAGAGATAGACAGAAAGTTGACTCACGTGTTGGGACACATTGAAAGTGCGGAACAATCACTTATTTCACAGGCGAGCAAAGCCGATACCTTTATATAGAAAATCGAGAACCAGAGTAAGACAGTGAAAGGAATGAAAACAACAGATAAACTATTATGTTCCTGCAATATTTAGTAGCTTACCTAAAGACATCCTAAGCCCGACATCTAAGAGGCAGATGTATAAAAAATAAAAGAGTGGTGTTTTTTGTCGAACTGAGATGTGAACAATGAGGTATTCCGTAAGAGCTTAGTGTTTTCTATCGAGTTTCTTTTGTTATATACTTGTGGATTCTTGCCATTATGCGTTTAAATTTCCAATGTGTCTTTTTTGCAGCCATTGAATGATTGTTATTGTCGAATCAGGTGTTACTTAACACGTGAATTTTCTACTTCGGCGTGAATTTCGTTGTTGACTGTGTGGTTTCGAATGTTTCTTTCATATTTTACTTACATTTAATCATAACTTGTCTCTACATAATGAAAATGACTGTATTGCCACGTCCCGCATACAAGCGTACCTACGCTTTAGTGGGCAAGATTGAATGAGAGTTTTTTCTGTAATAAAATAAACTTATTTTATATTATCTCATGTTATCTTAACCCTATCTCACTGCGCAGACGACTAGAAACGGAAGATAGCTGCCCGACTTAAGCTCCATGGTGACGTCGACGGTCGGTTCGATAGTTAAAATGTTTCTGGAAGCGGTCAGTCTCACTGATTTTTACTGCACAAACAACAGCTGTCAATATAATGTAGGAACAGTGACGGCGCTAATGAAGTATTGAAAGCTTTCTGTTAGATCACCTTTATCGCGAAGTTAGCTACGGTGACAAAGAGCGCAGCTCCCATAGCAGTGCCACTGTTCTGCCTGTTGAATCAACCGAAAATAAAAGTAGGTTCTAGAACTTATTTTGCTTTTCCCACTAGATGTGTTTCTTTTGTTTCGTCTCAATAAACAATACCGGCTTTTTTTATTTATTGTTAAGTAGCCAAGCTGTAGTGCCACTGTGCTTTCGCAATCCCCTCGAAAAGCTTGCTCCGTCTCAAGATAACGTAACACAATGGGTCCTAATAAGCCAATAGGAGCCTTTCTGCGCTGCATGTGAAAGACCGTCACAACGCGTACAGACGCGTGACACTGTCCGAGACCTAGTGTCAGCGCCTTCATTGACGAAAAAGGGTCGTTGCTTTCTCGTGTTCAGTATATACACGGAACCTCACTATAGAGTTAGGCCCTGCGATCGAGGAGCGGTTTTCTTATCTCCAAACTTCGACACGCTAGAGGACAGGGCATGGATGGGGGGGGGGGGGGGTTGAACAACGGCGGTTTGCGGCTGCTGACTTCGACCTGTAAAGTCAACTTTCCCACAAGAGCTTTGCGTGTGACGATATCAAGGGAACTTTGCAACAACCGCAGGTTTCTGTGCAGCCCGCTGGGACCACTGCCGTCGCTAGTTCCAGCCCAATTCCCTCGGCGGTACTAAAGCGACGAGCTGGAGGCAGTGGCAGCGTTTTATTCAGACCCTGCTGGTACGGGGAAAGTAAGGAAGGCACTAGTGAAAATACTGCTGCCTGAGGCGCTGTGCTAGCCGACGTTAGGAAGCCAGGTTGCCATTTCTTTAGACGGCCTAAGGGCTAATTAATGCCTAAAACGCAAACTGTATGGTGGTGGGGGGGGGGGGGGCGGCGGAGGTGGGGGAAAGGAAAGGAGCAGGAAAAGGGGCCCAACCTCCTTGCAGTTCTTGTCGACAGCCGGTGCTCTGAAGCCTTCGCTTAGCAGGAGCACAGAAAGCCTAGGAGTGCAAACACGCACACACACATAAAATATACGGCGGCAAGTAATTTTGGACTGCCGTGAGAATCTTAGATGGGTGTGGTTGTTAGTGTATGCAAGCTGGCAGACTGGAAATTAATTGTGTTCTTGAGAAATGGGGAGAGGGCGGACGAAAGATTTCAAAATATAAGCCTTTGTATACACAGCCTGTTTCTCGTGAGGTTGATAAAAGGGCTGCTCTCTAAGATTTGTTAAGATTTGGATAATATACACATAAATCATTAGCTTTTTTCTTTGAACGTCTTTCCGCTCACTAGCAGCCTTTAGCGTTAAGCCTCATAATAATTATGAAAACGATTCAAACTTCGAAAACGTATTATTCTTAAATAAATAACTTGGAAAGATAGAAAGGAAACGTGTGAAGCTTACACTACCTAACAACATACCTAACTCCTGAAGAGAATGTGCCATTGCACCCGATGGCGGTGGTATAGCTTCATTATGAAAAACAGGAATAAGGAGATAACTATATATCTCCTTGAAATATAAAAGTATTATACTTGCACGGTCATGGTGATCACAAATTTGACCATTTTTTATTTACATAAAAAACTCATGTTCTAGGGTAAGTTTTGAAATAAACGACAGCGCAAAAAGCAAGCTTGACGGATTTCTTTTTATTGAATTGGGTTAGGCGAGAACTATTTGCCGGGGATCGCATGCTCGGCCTTTCGCTGTGGTTTCACTTCTCACACTGCTGTGCGAGACCTTTTTTGTGACATTATCAAAATAGATTTTATGATGCTTAATTAATACTACTACTAATAATAATAATATTTTATTCACAAATACACCGATCGCCAAGTTGATTATTGAGTCAGGTCAAAGCCAGCAGGGGCTTCTGGGACCTGTCTCAGCATTACATATAATCCGCATTAAAATATATCTAGAAAACTAATGCTTTAAGATATTAAAAAAAAAGTCGAACTTTTTTTTAAGGATTTTTGGCAAAGTTTGGCAAGTTCTTACGTGTGACCTGAATAAGGTATTTTAGGAAACTTGATATAAAAAATCAAACCTAGTTTTTTATTGCCAATAAATTCAATAATATATGTACAAGGTAAAATACGTTATACAAAGGGTGTCCGCTAAAAAGACTAGCAGGTGTTTTTTTTTTTTCAGTGCAAAAATAAACCTACCCGAACGAAAAATCCATCAATGCAACCCTGTCTGGCAGTCGATGTTTTCTAGTGGACACCTGACTGTGCCGGATTGTACGTCAAGCACGTCTGATTGGCCAAGAAGTTACTCTGACCGAAAGTCAAACTCCAGTCAGACTCCGCTCGTCGGCTTTCTGATGGTTTCCTGGTGGCAGTCGGCCACTGCGAAATGCCGTCAAGATTTCTTGGCGGCGATTCTGATGGTATATCGATTGTCTCTGACTGAACGTCAAAAAGCTTTGACGTGCAGACAGACGTACGGTCGAAGCACGTAAAGTTCGTTCGGATACCACTATTTCGTCAAATCTATGAATACGAAAAATAATCTATGCACGAGAAAACGATTTCGGAACATGAGCCCAAAATACCGGTGATGTTAGAGATATGACAAGCAGGGCACCTGACAACCCTGATCAGAAGCCCGCCGAAACGCCTAACCATAGAGTTATTATAATGTACGCTAGAGGTTCAACTGGCGCTAGTGTGCTGACGCAAATTGAAGCAGACAGCAACCAGTCCAAAATTGACTTCCGGTAATGCATTTCTATGGGAAAAAGTGAGGGCATTTTCTCCCTGCGCTCGATCATAAGAGCAAATATCCCAAATAATTCGTACGTACTAGGTAGCTTGGAACATTTCTCAGTCAGGCCGACGAAATAATTGGTCAGTTACGGTGTTTTTCTTTCGAATTCATCGCATTAAAAACGGTGCTAAAACGGCCTCTTACGTGTATTTTTGTGCACTCTCGGACACTGTTAGCGCGAACACGACGTCGGCGCTTTTCAGCATGGGGGATATACGTGCAAAACGAACGAAGAACATCTTGAAATTAAGAAAGACGGCAAGAACTACGCAGTAACACTGGATCAGTAAATATACGTGCATGTAGGATCAAAATCTATTCTGATTTTAAATAAGTAAGTACTGCTTTATTCTTTCTGCTCTGAGCGAAGCTGCTTGTTCTACGTTCAAAATATCACCCGCACGCTCGAAATCTTTGAGAACAAGTGCCCGATAAAAGCTGCCCGGCAGAGAAAACAATACGAAGAGACACCTTTCATAGCCCACGGTCTTTATTCTCTACGTTTTGAATGTTTCTATCCGCTCATGCACGACGGGGTCATTTTCATATAGTGACCGGACTGGCATATTATCAATATACAAGCGTCACCGGAATGCTGGCGAGCCTTGAACACGCTCTATATTCCTTTCGCTTGTAATTTTGCTTCGAATCGTCGCTTGTTTTTACACACCTGCTGCGGAACACACGTTTGGGACTGAAATGTAGCGAAGTTAAACTTCGCTCACTGATGAAGAAAAATGCGCTAACTAAAGCAATTACGCTTTTACAGTGTTAATTAAGACACATACTATTCGGTAAGAGCGAAATAACCAAAATGTTCCGTGTTATTTTCGGGCGAAGAGACAAAATGCACGCGCTTTTTCCCATAGGAATGCACAGGAGCACCGCAAAAGTAGACTGGTTGCTGTCTGCTTCAATTTGCGTCACGGAAGTCGCATAGACACTAGCGCCAGTTGAACCTCTAGCGTACATTATAATAACTCTATGCGCCTAACATGCCGAGCGCGCCAAACGCGCCACTTTCAACTTTCGCCACTTTCGCTTCGCCCATAGAAGCTTCGCCGAGCTTCCATGAACGATCGCTCTCAGCTCGTTTTGTTTGCGCGCTTGTGCCACCCTGTCGATCCAGCCCGGGCTCTACAATGTCTTATGTTTTAGTAGAATTTCTCCTCGACAAGATCCAGTCTGTCGTGAGTTCCGACTATGTAAGGAACTTTAGCGGTGTAGTTGAAGACGACAAGGTGTACCAGGTCTCTGGGCCGGAGACGCGCGAACAAAAGGAGGGTTCTACGACGCGAAAGTACTCTACATGGCAGGTGAGTAGAACTGAAGTACGGCGATTGATGTACGAGTGCTTTGCATAAAATGCCAAAGGCTTAACTGCATACGCAGCCGAAGCATTCTTTAGAGCGATGCACTCATTGTCGGAACCTCGCGCTGCAATACTGAAATGCTCTTGACTCGGTCCGAGAGGTTTAGGCTAGAAAGTTTATACCTTTCTATCTGGTGTGGGCTATTGGCCTTACAGCTGTGTCGCAGATCATTATTATTGTTTCACGAAGAGCGCAGACAAAAAGAATACGCGAGCGTAGTTCAGATATGTCTGCTGTTCGCTTTCGTTCTTGGAAGCCAGGGCAGCCAGGGCTGCCTGTCGTAGCATGCATGCTTGCTCTCTAGCTTCAACGGAGTCGCATACGTTTTGTGAATTAAAGTGTATACGGTCGTCCCGAAAGGTTCAGACATCGACGGCGTTTCTCTGAAACATACTTTGGGTGCATGTGGGCCCGTTTGTAAACGAATGTCCCCGTACGAAAATGTCAGATCGGAGCGGTTCCAGTACGGATCCACGCGGTTTTACACTTGTGGACAGCTCCGATCCGCGCGATTCTGTGTGTAACCAGTGGGATCCAGTGAGACGCAACGCACTGGTATCGCACGGTGATGGGTGGATCCGATCCGTGGCCCTTGATCCAGTAGTGTCTGCTCCCAGCCAGCGGGCGCGGCACATGCGTGACTGTAGGAGGGAGGGAGGGGTTTGGTGGTGGGGGGGGGGGGGGTCGGCGGGGAACTTCCGCGGTCTCTCGCAGGTCACGCGTTAGGGACAGGCGCATCCGCTACGCAGGCGCTGCAAGCGGGCGTTCTCCCGCGCGCCTGTCTCTGTCTGTTGCAGTCGGCGGCAGCGCTGGCAGCAGGGTGTCGAACCGGAACCGAACCGAACCGAAAACCGGAACAGAACCGTTATTTTTAGCCGAACCGGAACTGAACCGAACCGAAATCTTCGCCGCCATCT
>JAZHYW010023334.1:0-44936 GCA_037355805.1 Ixodes ricinus | reverse complement strand
GTGGCAGTTGTGGTGCAGTGATGGCAGGCTGCCATCAAAATAGCGTGGGCGATAATTCGTGCTTGATTGAAATTGTTTGACAAAACATGTTTTTGAAACCCTGCGTGCACGGTAGCCCGATCTTTGAGGACCCGGCGAAAGTTCTACGAAAGCGCAGCACCGAGGAAAAGCAGCCCAGCACGCATCGAAAGTCGCATCGAAAGAAGCATCGAAAGCAGACGCCGGTACGGAGTCTGCTTTCGATGCGAGCTGCGCTGCTTACCTCCGGTGCTGCGCTTTCGTGGAATTTTCGCCGGGTCCTCAAAGATGAGGCTACCGTTCACGTCCGGGTTTCACGAATCTGCTTCGTCGAACAACTTCAATCAAGCACGAAATATCACGCACGGTACAGTGTACTAGATCTACGGCTACTTTATAGCAGCCTGCCGCCATTGCGCTGTCCGCCATTTTACTATGATGGCTAGAGATGATATAACTCTACTAAAAAGATGGCCGACCGTGGCCGCATTCCCGTCCATAGGCGGAGCTGGTCAAACGCGATCCAGCAAATAGACATAGAGATCAGTGGCGGTAACCGCAAGACGTAGCAGGTCATTTAATTTTTTATATATATATATGTATATATATAATATATATATATATATATTATTACTTTTCACTCGGTTTACACACCGGTGTGGAGGGAGTCTGCACACGGCGTAAAAGTTAAATGTGAATACGCCACGTAGGGACAGATAAGTGTACTACCAACGCCTGTCGCAAATTTGTTTCCATGAGTGGGAGAGTTCGGAACTTCATTCAGTCAAGAACTGTCACCATCCCATTTGAATGACCACTTTTTTTCACGAGGTTAATACATATTTTTTTCAGTACTCCTTTCTTTGTGCCGTTTTCAACTCTTTAAAGCCAGCTGGCAAAGCAGGGGCTTCCTGAATAATAAAAGTATGTTGAGGTTGTCCAACATATTTTCTAGAAGGTGCCCTTTGTCTCACCTGTATCTGTACTTTCTTGCTTGGTGGGTTTGGGTGGTGAACAGCTTTACAAAGAGTACCCTTGTAATGTTGATAAATAGGACGAAGTTCACCTGCGATAAATAAAAAATACGGGCAACAGTATTACACAAAAACAAATTATTTCCTGTGGCTGATGCTCTTCATGCGTCGGGAAGAGTTCGTGAGAGAGTCGGTTATAAATTTTTTGTTCATTTTTATGTTATGTTTTTTTATGCTATATCAAACTGGGTAAGCAAATTGGTTTACGTGTGCATTGTAAGGTAATGAACACCCGAATTACAATGCCACCTACTTCTCGTAAATCCGCAAACTGTTTGTGATTGCACTCAAACTTAAGTGTATCTCTCTTCGATGAATTGATCAAATAAATATTTACGTTTATGAAGTATTTATATCGTATCACTTTATATAGAGCAAACTTTGTTTTAATTGACTTATAATAAAACTCAGAGACCGACATTTTTAATCGCTCTTTGGAATGTGCTCTTAGATCTTCCGATAGCCTGAGCACGCACTTTCGCTCTGCTCATTGCATAAAAAAGCGTGTAAAACTACGTAATTACGAAATACCTTGAGAGTGTACTCAGTGACAGGTTTAAAAGCACGACATGTTTCGTCCGGCAACCACAGCTACGTCGGCTCCTGTCGTCTGCAGATCGCTGCGCCTTTTCTGTTTGCGGAAGGCTTACGTTATAGTATGTGCTCGGCGTAAGGCACATAAGACACAAAAGCCGCAAAGGCACAAAGCCGAAAAGTCGGCTGCCCTCGGTTAAGCGACGCTGAAGCTCGGGGAGGCCTAACCGATCGCATATCTTGCACCCGAGGAAAGTGTCTGGTCGCCTTCGACCTTTACGCGTGACGCGAGAGATGAAAACTTTCCGATTGGCTGTCTTGATGTGACGTAGTCGTAGAATTGAGATGCAAGCTTTCCGGAAAATTGAAATTGTCGTTTTACGCTAAGAAAGGAATCCGGACTATAAAATGCTCGAGGTATACCTAAGTACTTATGAGTTGTGAATGCGAAAGCATGCACGCCGCTCTTCCGCTCCCTTCTTTGCGTTGACGGTCGAGCCCGCACGCTGACCTTGGGCGTGGAGCAGTGGCGCCGCTGCCTCGCGGACACGGAGCGCCGTGGGCTGACCGCTGTTCAAACTGAGGCGCAGCGGCCAATGGGAGCTTTGTCGACGCTCGCCAGCCAATGGGACCGAAGCCGAAATCCATCAGCTTTACTCCGCTCCTTGGGATCGAGGAAACTAGGTACCGTTGTCTAGGCTTTTCGCGTGGTTTCATAGCTGGGAGCTGGCTTCACTTGGAGAAAGGATTTAAGGTGCCGTTTGGCGTGGTTTCAAAGCTGATGACGTCGGCTCGCTCCATGGGAGAGTTAATGCTTTCGCATGAAAACGAATGCCTGTGGGTTACGTAATAGAGGACCGGCAATCCAAATTAGCACATAGCGCAGAATTTTCGAAAAATGTTTCGCGACCCCTTTAAACAAAAGAAGAAAACCTTCTGCAATAATGGCACTTAGCATGGCGGTTCACCGTGCTAAGTGTCAGAACGCAGGCCTTCTGTCAAGGATCAGACACATTATGAGCCTTGTTATTCGCAGAGTACATGCCGTAAATTGCAGCAATTGGCTCTGCCAAGTTTTTGCTGGAGATCAGACGCTCCAGATTTTTTTTAGAGTAATTATGTTTAATTTACACCAGCTACTTTGCGCACTTACCTTCAGATCAATAAAAAACTACACAGTGCGCAAAAACGCGAATAATACCTAGTTGCAAACAAACTGAAATATATATTTCAAGTTTATTGGTAGCCTTTAATGTGCCAGACTTTTCCCGCCCAGTTATTGCCTCACTTTGTTTATGGAAACCAATTTTTTTCCTTACTGGATAAAATATTCGGCAGGTGTATTACATGCTCTCAAAAATAACCCAAATGAACAACGCTTTTTTCTTTACTTCATAGTACACCTTCTTGTAAATATTAACCAAATTTTCAATTTGAATCTTTATTCCTGGGCCATCATAAAAAGCAATGCATATGCATTGCTTTTTATGGTGGTTCAGAGTTTATTAAGGCTCGTTCATGAAATAGTGTTCGGACCGTCAATACATAAAAAGGTCAACGTTTTGGAACACTTCCTCTTTTTTTCTATCCGAAAAACAAACCTTGAAGACAGCAAACACATCTCCCCACAAGCAACTCACTCAGTTCAAAAATGATAGTCCGGCTTCACCCGAATGTCACTCTATTATAATCGACCCATCATGCTGTGCAATTAATATTTCAAGCTCGAGGGCTACACAATTCCGTGTGAGCGCCGCCCGCTTCATTTGAGAATGTGTGCTATGAATTGGTCAAAATATGTATGTGTCTTTCTTTTTAGTGAACACCAGGCAACTGCATAAAGATGAAGAATTGCACCAGTGCACCTTTGCGATCACCTTTCTTACTGAGGCCTATGGAAAAGTATGATCTTATTATTTCTTTAACTAAAAGTACAGACGGAACTCGACAACATATGTTTGAAATATATAAACTCCATAAAAAGCCACGATTGTAAAACGAAACTAAAATAATAAAAATAAATAGTTTAGGGATACACGTCTTTTAAATGTTATTCCTATATTGGAAGATATATAAATTGTGTGTAGTGACGTAGACAATATATGGAGTAAAAGGGAAGAGCTACAAATATTACTTCAGCGTTAAGATTTGCATTTTCGTTACTTGTTCATAATATTTCCTGGTATGTCTTTTTTGATGGACTCTGAAGAAACTAAACCTCTCAGCTAAACGTCCGCTGCGCTATAAAGCTTCTCGCGTTTTTCTTTTCATGTCCGTTCCAAATTGCCAACAAATATTTAAATATATTTATTTGAAAACATTTTTTGCAAAGCAAGTTCTCATTTTATGTTATATGTCTAGGAAATCCGAAGTTGGTCTGCGAGAGTACGGTGACTTTGGATGACGCGATAAATAAGGATTTTAAAATGCATCATGCAATATTAATTACGCGACCTTACGCAGGTGCAAAACTCGTTCCGATCTAAACGGGCAGTGTAATGGGATAGATTCGCAAAGGTAAGAGTTTTGTTCCTCGTGTGTCGAGTTGTGGTGTGCAAACACACTCGGCCACCAATTCCCTGCCTAAATATTTGCCCTAATTACGATTAAAATATATCCCATTCTCCGCAGCATTGCTCAGGAGAGTGGAAGAGTTAAAAAAGGTGCTTCATCGAGCAAGAGAGCGCCAAATATTCCACAACGCGATCAAGCAAATTTCTCCACAAATTTCTACGGTCGATAATAGCCTTACCACAATGGACGCCGTGATAGGTCCTCGGATAATCCAGAAGTAAGATTTTGTGTCATTTGTTGTCCAGCAACTAAAGTGGCAGACGGGAAAACGAATCAGCATTATTTTCCGAAAACAGCGACTGGACGAGAAAGAGTATGGGTGTCATATACTTACTACGTGTCTTCAAGCATTGCTCTTACTGCTACCCAAGGAACAAGGAACAGTATGGGAAGCCCTGCAAATTTTATACAAAACTTTTCAGAGTTGCGATGTGGTGATGATAACGAAAAATTGGCGAATGGCATATATAAACAATTGTAATAAATACTTACTCATAAGAGTAAGCACCACACTTGGTCTTCTATATTTTACACTGATCTTCGAATAAATTCGATGCACAATCTACTCAAAACCGTTTCTCAATAGAGGTGTTAAACTTCTGATGACGCTAGAGTAGCGAGATCTTGAAATCGTGGGCGTCCTTAAAAGTTGGCTTATCACAATACTACTAATTTAAAAGCAATCGCCTGGACAGGCCATTGAAAAGGAAGTGCAATACTCTGAATCCTTCTGAGGTGCGCGATGGTCTTGAGAAGTTGCTAGCGCACTAAATACGTCACTTGATATGATATGTCCGAGATACGAGAAGCACTGGCTACTCTGTCAACAAAAATAAGTGAGAGATATTCTTACTGGAAGAGTAAACCTAAGAAAAATATGACTTACCCCAACCAAGAGCGACGTATCTTATAATCCCCGAACTGTCCGTGAAGAAGGCGAGGAAGACGAGGCTGTGCAGGTACAGTCCCTCCATGAGGATCCAGCAGTAGTTGGCCATCAGCACGTAGTGCCAGAAGCTCGTGAACACCTTGCAGTCCACGTTCTGAAAGGCAGAGAAAAAAGCGGTATGCCATTTTTTACGACACAGATTTTATCTTAAAGTGGGCATTTCACACAGAAAAACTATTGAGCATTTGCAGACGCGAACATTGTGTGGCATATGCGTCTGAATGACCAGGAAAGTGATTTTAGGAATCAGGCTAAATGCAATACTCTATTCTTTATTTCACTTTAGATGTATCGGCAGCCGGCGCTAGAATCCAACGGAGCCCTTCAAGCATCGCCAAAAGTTCATCGTCAAGGCGTTAGTTGTTTTGGCGTGTTGCATATCATCACCTAAAACAAGGCGTAGGATCACATGAGCATTTACTGTTCGTGATGGATTTGGTCGGCTATAGCAAACGCATGAATGCGATGGGCGATGTGACACTTTTTTGCGCTGTTTAATTTGATCGAGCACCTAGCGTGTTTGTTTACCCCCTAAAGGTGACCACGTGCTCTTGTTTGCCCCGACCTCAACCAATGAAAGCGCGCGTTTGACCGTCTCGTCATCGTACGCTGCCCGGGCGTTATCCATGCTGCCTTTTGATTGGCATGCTCCTATTTGCATGCCGATGCGCCAAAGGCACTTGTTGGAACACTTGCTGGCCGCATAGTGCGGTTAAAGTCAAGAAGAGTTTAGAGGGAAATCAAAGCGCTTCCGTATTTGAGCAAAAAAAAAAAAGCTTAAATCGACTTTATATGAAATTCACGAGTACGAATATTTGGCGATGTTGGCGATGAGAGAAGGTAAGAAAGTGGAGGTCAGTCAGTCGTGTATACTCCCTCGGGACGAATTTTTCACAAACTGTTAGGAATATCAATGTCATATTTCAGATCCCTGCGCCAAGTAGCCACAGCAGTGCATTCAGGAATAGCGCTGAAGCTGTTAAACTCACCCGTGCAGTCAAAAAGCGCTGCGCGCTCTCCCTCACCAGCGGCACGCGCAAGGCAGTTGAGACCTCTGGGTATGACGTCCGACCCAGCGGTTTGTTTTTCGTTTTTTTTTTTTTATAGATACGCTCGGATCAAATACTCGTGATATTTCAATTCACAGAACAAAATATGCCAAAATTCACCTCTAGCTCGATTTTAATACACGAAATGCTTTTTTTAACGCCAGATCCCAATCCTAAAATTTTGTCCGTCCTTCCGTGCGTTCGGCCGTCCGTCCTTCCGTCCGCGCATTTTCCGCTAAATTTAGCAGGAGAAATGGCTTCACGTGACGTTACGTGACGTCACTTGACCTATAGACCTTGGCAAAATTGACGCCACGTGACCTATACATAGGGCTCCGTGTTTTCGGAGTTTATTTTTCGTCAAATTCGGAGGGTGTTTTTCGGAGTTTATTTTTTGCCGAAGATTCGGAGTTTATCGGAGTTTATATTTGTTTGATTCCCAATTCTCCGAAATTCGGAGTTTAATTTCGCAGTGTTTCCTATTGAAAATAAATATGTAAATAATAACCGGATGTAAACGTATGCCAAATAAAAAATAAAACGCGCTTGTATCCATTAGAATTTCTTCAGTTGAATTTGATGTTCGTGCCATTGCCATTGGCAATATTAATTTGTCAAACGACAAACGTCGCACACAACTGTTGCTTCGATAAAGGTCGATACCTTAAAATCAATAAACTCCCGGTTGCAGTCGCTACAAAGCTCGTAGTCATCCCATCCTATTCCATCAATCAAGGCCGCTGCCGCGCGAGGTGGAGTGGTTAAGGATGTAATAGAGAGTTTCAACTGTCCCTTTTCTCTATTTAATACAATCTCTAGAGTGCATAGCTTTCACTGTTACAAAAACATACCTTCTCCTTTCTCTAAATCACAAATCGCATGGCTCAAACTGGAAACCAAAAGAGTGGCTTTTGTCGTGACCCGAATGTACAATGACCTGTTGCCCTGAATCAACCTCGACGAGACAAGCGGCAAGACCCCTTTTGACAACGGTTTGAAATTTGAAAGATTATTATGGTACCATTTTCCCATGACCATTGATTACCGTGCTGATCAAATTGTAAAAAAAAATGTATTTTACTTTTTTTTTGCGGGAGGGGGGGGGGGCATTTGCACATAAACATTCGGAGTTTATCGGATAAATCCGAATTGACCATAATTTTACCGGCGGGTGTTTTTCGGAGTTTTTCGGATTTATCCGAAAACACGGAGCCCTACTATACATCAATTCAGTTTTCCCGCTAAATTTAGAGGGAAAATTCACGTCTTGTGTTTAAAACATCAATTCAGCTTCCACGTTAAATTTAGCCGGCAGTTGCACGCTTTGCGACCTAGACACGAACCCAGTTTCCCCGCTAAATTTAGCAGCAAAAATAAACCTCACGTGACCTGACGTCACGCGACCTATAATCCCATTCACTTTCCTCGTTAAATTTAGCGGGGGAAATGTACGTGACGTGACAAAGCGATTCCCTCGCCGATTCCCTATAATGCACTTCTTGCATGAGGACTATTGAAGGGAAAGGTCGCTGCCAATTATTTCAAGCACCTCTTCAGCATCCCTTTAGGAAAGGCAGGGCCTGCTGGATCCGGGGCATGTTTTTATTGTTGCGCCACCTCTGCGATTCTGGCATTACCTAAAAAAACAGCTAATAACGAATCATAGAGCAAAAGGCGCGAACATAATGACTCGCCCTGCTTTTCCTAAACTGTCAGTTACTATTATATACGCAACATTATTTATTTATTTAGAATAAACAAGTTCTTATTTAAGTATGATATTTTTTGTATCTGATAGTGTTACTATCCTAGAAAAATCGCTATCATAACACGACATAACCTTGTCAGACGCACCTGCAGGTGCTTGGCCTGACGATTGGTTTCTCCAAGTAAATTCTGTTTGGTCCTTTCTTCGGAAGAAGGACACGTAGTATTTACCATAAAATGTCCATGAATTCTGTAAATTATAGATTTCCTAGTGGCTAAAAGTCTCCGGAAGTAGTCTAGTACGTCGACAGGATACACTGTTAGCAAGTCCCGTGTATTTGGTGAATAGTTGGGGTGAAAAACACGCTATTTACACAAATTACCATAAATTACACGTTGAGTAACGGATAATTCGTTCAAAAATCATGCGAGGTTGTAAAAAACGTGTTTTGGTTCGGTCATACACGGATAACCGTGTAGCCGACCTGGAAAACACGCATCACCTCCGGCGACGACCGCAGCATTGCCGGCTATCGAAGCACCGGAATGCTTGGGGACACACTTAGAAAGGACCGTGGAGACAAATGCCGCGGAAAGAAACATGTCTTGGAGACAGATATGCACCAAAAGCAATTGCACCATGTCGCAGGACGTTGGCGAAACCCGCGCTTACCGTGCTCGCTGCTCTTGATTCTGGTCGATGGCAATGCGGCTTCCCTCGTGTCGCCATGTTTGTATTTATTTTAGGGGTCTTGATAATAGTTTCTTACACACCACAAATAAAGTTATGGGTCTAATTATTCGTTCTAAACAGTTAAAATGGATATAAAAAGCGTTTCCTCGATCTGAACACGTGACATTGCAGTTGGTTTCGTTTTGGCTTCAACCTTCAACTGCAAGCGAAACGGCCGTGCCGCCGCTTCCCATGCACCCTCCTCAGAATTTATGGCGCTCCGTGGTGGCCGCCATATTAAAACATTATACCGGTGTTGCTGCATCTGTAGGTCATCTTTAAGTGAGAGCTGACAGAGAAAATCTGGCAACGGCGCAAGCGCAACGCCGATTATACGCTGGAACCTAGAACCGGTTTGCTTTCGTTGTTTTTGTTTGACAGGAGGAAATCTGGCAACAACGCATGGCGCCGCTATTGTTTTGGTTTGACGGGACGCGAGAAGCTTCGCATAGAGCTTCGCAGTTTGCGAACACATAGCGAAGACGTTACCGGAGAAGTGCCCCTGTGATGTTCCTGGAAGACGGAAAGTATCATTCGTCATCGTCGTTTGTGCTTTGAAAGCGAAGGGAGTCACAGGGTCCACGAGTGCGCAACCACAAGCCAAGGTTCACGACAGCGCTGCGTTGACTTCGGCGATCTCGTTCTGTTTGGGGCAACATGGCGATGCGAGAAAGATCCGAAACGTTCGTGGTATGTGGTGCGGTGCTTGGAGGTAGAAACCGACACTAACACGGAGTTCAAATTGGTTGTTGTGGGGTTGAGGTTCAACGGGTTCAGTCCCGTCGTCGTCAGCTGATCCGGTCCAGCTGGTCCGGGAATACGCAGCGAGCGTTTTTAAAAGTAAATCTTCCTTCGTTCCGTTTCAAAATGTGGAAGATTTCCGACGCATACCGTGAGTAAAAAGCTGCGGGCGTTTTCAACAAAATTACGTCGTTTTATTTGAACAATGGACTTCGGATTGTTGTCTTAAATCTGCCCTTTTTATGCTTCGTGTTGTTGGACTGCATTTGCACAGCGACGTGTTTGCACAGCGACGCACACCGCTCGAGTAGATGATTCGGTCCTGCAAACGACCGGTTATACAGAATTTCAGAGAAACTTAAGTCACCACCGATATTTTCCTGTAAATCTCGTGTGAGTTTGTTGCGCTCATCATGCGGTGTGAATAAATTAGGGCAGGTTTTGGGCAAGATTTCCTACCTGCCCACAGATGCATGAACTGAGACCATTTTTTACGTAGTGAACATAGTGATTTTTCTTTACTTTGGGAAGAGGCGTTGGTGCATTTATTGTGGTACAATCACTTGAGAGTTAAGAAATTGGGGAAAGCGAGCAAGCTTTCCCAACTTCGTCTCTTTTCTCTCTGGCACTGGCCATAGTTTCAAGTTTCAGTTTTAGAAGGCATGCCTACTAGCAGGTACAAACTGCTCTAAAGCAGGTAAAAGACAGGGGAAGTCAGAACGGTGCGGACTCCGTGTTTTGCGCTTTTCGGAAGGTGACTGGGTAAATGGTTTTGCGAGGTACGCGGAATATGCACACGATTTGGTTATGCCCGTCGTTCGCGTCTCTAGCAAAACGAATAAGATGATCTACAAAGGCACAATCACAAGCCAAGATTTACGATAACAGTGCGTTTGCTTCGGTGGTCCGTGTAATTGTATTATACCCTGCTCTCTGCATCACCGTGTCATGACGAAGAGGTGGAACGGTCACGGTTTGTGCTGGGCTACCGGTTGACAGAAACCCGCTTCGCCCTCATCGGCACCGAGTGCACTAGGGCTGTTGATGCTCAAGCCTTTCATCCGCGGCTTGTCGCCAGCTGATCCTGCTGCTCGACGGTGAGGAAGCGGCGAGAGTGTCCTCTGAGGTAAATGTAAATCCTCGTTCATCCAGTTATCCAGTGTCAAAGTGCGGAAGATGTCCAATGTACTGAGGGCGGGAACTACGAGCGTTTTGCCTTGCTTTTATAACCGAAAAGATAACCTGCCTTGCGTACTCCAAAATGACGGAAGCAATTAGTTTCAACAGGTCGCGTACGTCACCGCGGATGTAGGCGAGACGGTGCACACTGTTTAAACGCTTGCAGTATCCACGAGTGCTACCAGAAAAACGACGTCAACAGAAAAGGAGCTCGCGATTCAGCATAATGCAGTGCCACGGGCCCATGAATTTTGAATGTTCGGGGTAATGGCGGTATAAAAAAAGTGAAAGCCGTTTACAACTCCCTGTAACGCCGAATTAGAGCGCAGCTCTTGAGGAGGAGGGAGGCACGGAGGGGGGGTCACGTGACCTCAGAGAGGGGGGTCACGTGGCCTGGGGGTCACGTGGCCTCGGAGGAGGGGGGATTTTCCCGCTAAATTTGGCGTGGAATATTTTCCGCTAGATTTAGCGGGGAAAATTTCCCGCTAGATTTAGTGGGGAAAATTTCCCGCTAGATCTAGCGAGGAAAATTTCCCGCTAGATTTAGCGGGGAAAATTTCCCGCTAGATTTAGCGGGAAAAATTTCCCGCTAGATTTAGCGGGGAAAATTTCCCGCTAGATTTAGCGGGGAAAATTTTCCGCTAGATTTAGCGGGGAAAATTTTCCGCTAGATTTAGCAGGGAAAATTTTCCGCTAAATTTAGCGGGAAAATTTACCCATCATGCACCGCGCGGTCACGCCGACGGCGACGGCGACGGCGACGGCGACGCCGCTCAAGCCGGAAACGGGCGCCTATAAGAGCTGCGCTCTAAAAATGAAAGCCGCTTACAACTCTCTGTAAGGCCGAATTGGAGCGCAGCTCTTGAGGAGGGGGGAAGGTGCGGAGGGAGGGGGGTTCACGTGACCTTGGGGGTCACGTGACCTTGGGGGTCACGTGACCTCGGGGGGTCACGTGACCTTGAGGTGGTCACGTGACCTCGGGGGCCACGTGACCTGGGGGTCACGTGACCTCGGGGGCCACGTGACCTCGGGGGTCACGTGACCTCGGGGGCCACGTGGCCTAGGGGGTCACGTGACCTCGGGGGAGGGGGTCACGTGACCTCGGGGGCCACGTGGCCTAGGGGGTCACGTGACCTGGGGGTCACGTGACCTTGGGGGTCACGTGACCTTGGGGTGACCTTGAGGTTACGCCGACGCCGACGGCGACGCCGACGGCGACGCCGCTCAAGCCGGAAACGGGCGCCTAAGAGCTGCGCTCTAATATTTAAAAACGCATCAGCGCCACATTAGTGATCACGAGTAACGCCGGTCACAAACTCCCAAGCCCCACCGCTCCACTCGACACCGACACGACATACGACAACAAACTGCATCAAAACGCCCCAAAAGTGAAGGTGTCTGCTCCCGTAGACGTACTACAACTAGCGGAAGTGAAGTGTTGGGCGGATGTCCTTCACAAGAATATATAAAAAAATGCTTTGCGCAAGGATAATTTTTATTGATTATTGAACACATAATAATAAAATCCCAATAATTTGTTTTTTTTAGAGCGCAGCTCTTAGGCGCCCGTTTCCGGCTTGAGCGGCGTCGCCGGCGTGCGTCACCGCCCGAGGTCACGTGACCTCCCCCTTGAGGTCAGTGACCTCCCCAGGTCACGTGACCCCCAGGTCACGTGACCCCCTCCCCGAGGTCGCGTGACCCCCGAAGTCACGTGACCCCCAGGTCACGTGGTCCCCCAGGTCACGCGACCCCCTGATCACGTGACCCCCGAGGTCACGTGATGATGATGACGATGACGATATGGATGCCGATGACGTCATCAGTGACGTCACTGATGACGTCATCGGCATCCGCATCGTCATCGTCATCATCACTGATGACGCTCATAGGTTACGTCACTGATGACGTAATTGGCATCCGCATCGTCATTGTCATCATCATTGATGACGTCATCAGGGACGTCACGTGACGCCCCTGAGGCCACGTGACCCCCTCCCCCCGGTCATTTGCCCTCCCCCCCCGTACCCTTCCCTACTCCTCCTCAAGAGCTGCGCTCTAATTCGGCGTTACAGGGAGTTGTAAACGGCTTTCACTTTTTTTATCTGATTCAAGCTAGTCGGAGTGCTCATAACACTGGTCGAGCATGAAAATAACAAAAAATTAAACTTTTTCATGGCCGGTTTAAGATTTATTGTTAATACATCGTTGTTTTTCGCAAAGGACTAACTTTACATATTTTGCCTCCATACTTTTTAAATGCAAACAGTTCTTACATACGGCTGTCCATTGTGTCGTGTTTTGTGTCTTCTTCTATAAATCTGTAACGCTAAGCGACCAAAGAGCTCACCCGCACATGTCAAGCTTATATACGCCGCGGGGAGAAAAGATGTCGGGCGTAGTGTCGGTGTTGTGTTTGTGTATGTGTCGCTGCTGTGTCATACGTGGTACTCGTGTTGTCTGTGATGTATGTAGGGTTGCTGTCTACCTGTGGCTACTCGTGGCAATTCTCAGCGTATTTACAGACTTTTGGTATTTTTTTCACTGGCTGCCCCTCTAGGTGGCGCAAGTCTCTCTAGGTGGCGCAAGTTGCTGACCGATTCCAAATAGTTTGCTCGAGTTATTTATCCATGTAAGTTCGGTATTCGTTTTTTTGTCTAGCGGTTCCGTCGTAGAGTGCCCCAATGTTGTTGGCCGCTGCGCCTTGCTGGAGTGGGGACAACTCTGCCGTCTGCTAGAAGAGCGGCCATTTTTCCTCTCGCCTGATGCACCGGGAATATGGAAAAGAGCGCGTCGCATTCCTCTTTCAGCTCCTTGTGCTGTTATTGGGTATGATCACTTGTAAAGTAAAGGAAGACTGCTTTAAGGAACGCGTCACCTCACCCTTAGAGTCACGCGTGCATCTGTTTTATGATATAAAATGACGATTTAGTGCGCACATGTCGTGAGTCCGTTGGCAAAAGTGCCATCGGCTGCCGCTTGTGTTGTGATCCGCTTCTTGCTGATGGCCGATTTATGTAAGTTTGTGGACAGTGTGTATGTGCGGTACGGTTTTGTGCAACAGATTTCGGTATTTGACGTCGGATTAAATCTCAGTTAAATGAGATTTCGGTATTTGACGTCGGATTAAACATTCGCCCTTCGCCTAGGGCGCAGGACGAATGTTCAATATCTAACTTAAAGACGTTCATTATACTAATGGGTTTTCTGCAAAAGAGCGGCGAACAACATTGAGGCACTCTATTCCGTCGTAGCTGCCGACGCTACCTACCGCCGACGACGCACGTACGTTCATTTGCATGTAGCTACGTCCGCCGCTTGGAGACTGTTTACTGTGTGTAAAAGACATCGAACGAGAACAAACGCGTCCTGTGTGCTTTCAATTCTGCTGAAAGGCGCGCGGCTCGCTGGGCTCGTCTCTCGCCTGTTCCCGGCTGCTGGCCGCCATGTTTCAAGGAACACGCTCAACCGTGTTTCTCAGAAAGCAGACACGTTGTAGCGTGTTAAGTTTACACAGCACCTCGTGTGTAGGCGAATAACACACATGGCTGCGTGTAAAACGAACACGTTTTGACGTGTCCGCTATGGGACAACGGTTTACACGTCTGGGCGTGTTATTTTTGCTAACAGTGTAGCGTTTTACATTTACCTTGTTTCACGTTGAACTTTCACGATTCCCTCTTTAAAAAAAAACAAAAACGGGTGATGTGTGTTTACCGTTTTTTGAGTGCTCACAGGTTTTCTCTGACAGCATTTCTTATTGTATTGTATTGATGCCGAAGGCCTTTCCCTCGAGACATATGGGTACGTCGAGTAAAATCAAGGGCTTACGAGTGTAGAAAAACTCGAGCCATTTAACGAAATGCGTGCAAAGCAGAAATACGTTAGTGAGCTCTTGCTTAGAATGGACCAAGCGCAGGCATCAATACAGGCGTGACTAAATGAATCTACGCAAAAGCAGGAATCTATCAACGTGTCTATAACTGATATAAAAGACGCGACTGGTCGAGGTTAAAGCTTGAACTACTACCATGACTCAACTTCAGCAAGGAACTGTCATGGCGCTAAGCTTGCCTGAAGATGTGCAGAAAGAAAGCTGGGTTCTCAGGTTGCATCTAGATGATGCAAAGGACCACTCACGGTGGGATATTTAATCTTATGGGTTGCTGACACTGTATTTTAAAGTTGGGCACAAACACAGGAAACAGTTTTAAACATGTTTAGTCGGTCGCTACATTTTCAGGTAGCGGATGAAGCCATTAGTAAGGCCCATAGAATTGGTAAATTGTGTCAACTCAAGTGTCGCCCAAATTTCTTAAAATTCGCCTCCTACGAAGTAATATATCACATTATGCTTTCCAGATTATTTTTAAATACAAATCACGTTACAGTGAGCGAGGACTACTCGGTAGCAACACGTCATGCACAAAAAAACACAAAAAACACAGAATTTTCGAAAAAAAGAAACGCAACTTTCAAACTTAGCCACAATAAAATTAATATTTACAATGAATGCCATTTTTTTTTATTCGGAGATTAACAGTGTGTACGAAATTGGTCCCGTCGCATCACCAGTAGTGGACGCGACTCAAATTTTGCCTTCTGCAACTGGACCATCTCGGCCACTAAAAGTGGAATAGCACGCTGCGAGAGAAAGAGTGCTTGTTTCGAAAGTCACAGATGTCTCAGTGCGTTTTTCAAATATCAAAAGTATAATTAAAAAACAAGACAAATTATGCTCACTTGTTGTTCCTATATATCATTAATTATTACATTGTTATAACGAACACTTCACTTTCTTTGAAAGTGTGTCGCTGTGAACTGTTTGAAGGACCTAAGAAATACAAGATTTACAGAAACGACAGAGAAGGTTGGTGCGGTGGTTGTGTTTCAGTTGCCGTAGCAAGTGACACTGAGTGATTTTATTTGAGCACAATCAGTGATTTAGAAATTATTTGAGTGTTTATCGGCAGTAGCCATAAACGGTGGATCATGGGTATTTGTTGTAGGCTATCCTTAACCTCGTCCTTCTTTGTTCGAGCTCTATGCCTCTCCTTAAATAGCATTGAATTGGGCTTCCCCAGTTCGCCAGTTTTACTTTTTACAGCGGAGTTGTTAAGGGCTAGTTTCCCCAGGATCGTGTGCCCCGCAAAGAAATGAAGACACCGAACTCTGGACACCTACCGCCATCTATGAGCGACGGCGGCAAGCCACGTATCTGGTTGCCGCCCTCGCTCATAGATGGCGGAAGCCTTTCCACTCTGGCTTGCCGAGTTGCGGCCGGCCATTACTTTCCATTGTACACCTCCGCTGGTCTTCCTTCTTCACCAGAATGAAAAGGCTGAAAGTTTTGGAGAACAATTATCCTTCTAATATTTTTACATACGGTATTCCATGTGCGATTCATTCTTCATCCTAAGTCAATTACTTTGTTAGCCTTTGTATAGATTTTAATCTTAATCAACTAGTTACCAAACACACAAGGTCACACCACTAACAGCAAACGTGTTATATATTGTTCTCAAGCCACCCGGAGATTGCAGCACTTATATCTTCCAACTTGAGTGCTAATTATATGTTTTTCTTCTATGCAAAAACAACAGCCAAAGCGATGAACACGCGTAAAGAAAATAGAATATTATGCCAAAGCAGACAATAAAAACTAACCATGCCCTCGTACCTTTTTAAATATTTTTAATATACTTCTTAAATCGTCGAGTAAAAAACACTGCAATATTTGTAAGAATTACTATGCTTGATAACCAACACATTACCATAAAAACGGCTCTTGAAATCCCACAACACATATGGTTTAACATGACCTTCAAACGACTCTCAAGTAAATAAAGAACCTATTTCATAAATATCCCTTCTCCAGCGATTATTAACGCGAAATCAGTAATTGTCCCATGAAACGAACCGGCGATTTTAGCCCTTGAAGACGAGCCAAACGGCACCTAAATTCCCCTGTCCCATGGAGAGAGGCCTTTAGTCTGTAGCATCGAATTGATGGATGAACTCCCATTGGCTGACGCTCGGCATAGTTTCAAGGAACGCTACCCGACAGAGAAGCCCTCTCCATGGCGCAGTGGCACGGCCTGGTGGAGACGGCCGCCGGCCTCAGAGGAGGCCACAAAGGGCTGGCCAGGCTCTGCAGAGACACTCGGCCGGGTTCAGCGCGGCGCGCAGTTTCTGGGAATACGCTACGTATACGAATGCGTTCGCATTCCTAAATGTTAGCAGTGTGAAAGGGGGTGCAACGATTTTAAGACTGAAAGAACTTGCATCGCGTCATTTTTACGTCGTTTATCGTGTCCCGGAGGATAGAGAAAACATCTTCATCATTAAAAGATGTCACGATTCCGCTGCATAGTCTCAAAGCAAAAGTCGAGCTTTTTCCCCCACTTGGTGCCGCGAGTGGCAGCCGAAGGAACTACGGCGATAAGCTTACGTGACCTCGCTCGGCTCTAAGCTGCAACGTAACGCCCGCTAATAGACTGTTTTAGTATAGCGTTGCAGGTGCTAGCGTACGCAATACGCAAAAGTATAGCGTACGCTATATATAGCCTGCACAGACCCCTTTTAGTAGTCCGTTCCGCAAACGCTACCAAGTCAACCGCTTACTAGATAAATCGCAGAACCTGCGGCTGTGATTTTGGGGTTACTTAGCGCCACCTAGCGCCTTAAAAAGACGATCTATCATTAAAAAGTCACATTGGCTTGGCCGCAGTTTGGCTAGGTCGGCCAAGTAGCCAAGCCAAGCAGCGCCCGCGGTCACCAAGAGGGAAAGCTCAACAAGCGACGACTCCGACGAGAACTTCACGATGCCCCCGTCGAGCATCTTGTCGAATCGCCACCTGTTAGATGTTCTTTCCTGGGAGGAAATCGACGATCTCGTGATGTGCCATGTCGAAGGACGCCTTGCGAGGAATTATTTATCCCTCGATGAAAAAGAATATGAAATGCGTCGCGCGACCGAGAAGGAGCTGTTCAGGTATCGCTCACGTCATGGACTGCTCGACATAGAAAGCCTGAGCAGTGCAGTGTTCAAACAGCAGTTCCGGTTTGATAAAGGAGCTTTTGACGATCTCGCTCGCGGTCTCCTGATGCCGGAGTTCGTGACCAGCAGTCAGGACGTCGTCGTGCCCGGCCGGGAAGCATTGTGTCTGACACTTCGGAGGCTCGCCTACCCGAATAGATGGTGCGACCTGGAGCGAGTCTTCGGAAGACATTCCTCTGTGATGTCCAGCGTGACCTCTCAAGTGCTGCAGCACATCTCGCAAACATTTGGTCACCTTCTGACCAACTGCAACAACCATGAGTGGCTCTCGCCTGCCAGGATGGTGGAGTTTGCAAGTGTAAGTCGGCTTCCTTTTCCGGTTGCGGTGTCAAAAATGCGAACTTTCGAGTACTGAGACCTCGGTGGGCTTTTAAGGAACCCCAGCTGTGGTCTAAAGTAATTAGGAGTCTTCCGTTCAGTTGCTTACCTAGGTTCTGGGATGTCAAAACAACAGGGCACTGTTGTTACACAGTTGGCTCTCTTAATTTTGCTGGCACTGCACACTGAACAGACCATCTTCCAAACAATGCTCGATATCTAGTGCATGCAATCCAGCTTTCATAGTTCTGTTAACAGACAAACACAATATTGTTACTGCCAGTGGCTCACTTATACCTGCCCACTAGCTATCCCAATTTCAAGCACGAGTAATGTGTACAGAAGAAAATGCAAAAGATAACACCTAAAAGAAGAAAAAAAACACATAGGCTTAAAATCTTTATTGAAGTCATCATATTCTTAGAAGTATTTTAGAGCTAGCAAGCTAAGTATTCAGGTTGAAGTGTATAATGGAAGTTACTCTTAATAAGACGAGACTAAATTGTACCGAGCTCATTTTGCGCACTCGTCTGGAACATATATTGCTAACCTTTTACCTATTCTCAGCCGCCACAGAAAATTGTGAAGTGGGCGTTGACACGGCACTTTAGCTATTGTTTCCTGTTGGCTCGCTCACTTGTCATCACTTTCTCATTAGATGTGGAAGCTTGCATCGAAGACTTGCTTGTACCACGACTCATTTCACTAATGCGGGTCTTTAAAAAATATTAGAATTGATTACAACAAAGTCATAAAGGAAAACTCTATATATCTTGGTTTGCTTCTTCTCTTCAAGGCTGTCCACAACAAGGGTGGGCCTTTGCCCAACTGTTGGGGCTTCATTGATGGCACGGCTCGCCCCATATGCCGCCCGAAAAGGAACCAGAAGGCGTACTTCTCTGGGCACAAAAGGATGCACGTGGTAAAATATCAGTCCATAATGTGCCCCAACGGAATTGTGTGCCAGCTCGATGGGCCATATCCTGGAAGGCGGCACGATGCAGGTAATTTAAAAGAGAGTGTGGAAGTAGAGCTGCGTATCGGTGCACCACATGCAACTCCATTTCGTGTTTAAATGTGGCAACAGGTGATTTGGTCACCAAAAATTTCACTTACCTTTGAACAGTGCTTTTACTGACGTTTAAACTGAAGAACGGCCTGACAGCAAACCAAAAATATTCTCCCCACACCTTATACAAGCTGCATTTAGTGTATGAAGGGTCTAATATGATGCGGCTACAGCATGCTTGATTTATTATAGGAATGTGCAAGAATAATAGAAGTGTTTGTGATGCAATACTGTGGAAACAGATTTGTAAATCAGTTACCATAGCATGTGCCCTTACTCTTCCGCTCTGTCAGCTCAGACTGGCTGCATCTTTATGTTCCTGTTTATCTGGTTATGCATGCGTATGCCACATTTTATGTAGATGTTACTGTATTTTTGGATGACGCACTTATTATTGAGCACTTCCTGTCATTTTTGTCACAGTTTTGTGGAGTCTGTGCAGCCTCTGCTTCTGATGCCCCTCCACCCTCGTGACTTTTCTAAGGACAGAACAAATTGATGAAGGCAGACTTGTCACAATGCATTGCAGAGTGGCTGGCCACAATCGATTAACCATTTCGGACTCTTAATTTGTCTGTGCCACATTTTCGAATTTTGTTTTTGGTTGTCGAGATCACGTAGCAGGGAATTGAATTGGTGTCGAGGTAACGTAGCGGGGAATTAAATTGGTGTCGAGGTAACGTAGCGGGGAATTAAATTGTTATTGAGGTCACGTAGCGGGGAATTGAATTGGTGTCGAGGTAACGTAGCGGGAATTAAATTGGTGTCGAGGTAACGTGGCGGGGAATTAAATTGTTGTTGAGATCCATAGCGGGGAATTAAATTGTTGTCAAGGTAACGTAGCGGGGAATTAAATTGGTGTCGAGGTAACGTAGTCGGGGAATTGAATTGGTGTCGAGGTAACGTAGCGGGGAATTAAATTGGTGTCGAGGTAACGTGACGGGGAATTGAATTGGTGTCGAGGTAACGTGGCGGGGAATTAAATTGGTGTCGAGGTAACGTGGCGGGGAATTAAATTGGTGTCGAGGTAACGTGACGGGGAATTAAATTGGTGTCGAGGTAACGTGACGGGGAATTAAATTGGTGTCGAGGTAACGTAGCGGGGAATTAAATTGGTGTCGAGGTAACGTAGCGGGGAATTAAATTGGTGTCGAGGTAACGTGAGCGGGGAATTAAATTGTTGTTGAGGTCACGTAGCGCGGAATTGAATTGGTGTCGAGGTAACGTAGCGGGGAATTAAATTGGTGTCGAGGTAACGTGGCGGGGAATTAAATTGGTGTTGATATCCATAGCGGGAATTAAATTGTTGTCGAGGTAACGTAGCGGGGAATTAAATTGGTGTCGAGGTAACGTAGTGGGGAATTGAATTGGTGTCGAGGTAACGTAGCGGGGAATTAAATTGGTGTCGAGGTAACGTGGCGGGGAATTGAATTGGTGTCGAGGTAACGTGGCGGGGAATTAAATTGTTCTCGAGGTAATGTGGCAGGGAATTAAATTGTGTGTCGAGGTAATGTGACGGGGAATTAAATTGGTGTCGAGGTAACGTGACGGGGAATTAAATTGGTGTCGAGGTAATGTGGCGGGGAATTAAATTGGTGTCGAGGTAACGTGGCGGGGAATTGAATTGGTGTCGAGGTAACGTGGCGGGGAATTAAATTGGTGTCGAGGTAACGTAGCGGGGAATTGAATTGGTGTCGAGGTAACGTGACGGGGAATTAAATTGGTGTCGAGGTAACGTAGCGGGGAATTAAATTGGTGTCGAGGTAACGTGACGGGGAATTGAATTGGTGTCGAGGTAATGTGGCGGGGAATTGAATTGGTGTCGAGGTAACGTGGCGGGAATTAAATTGGTGTCGAGGTAACGTGACGGGGAATTAAATTGGTGTCGAGGTAACGTGGCGGGGAATTAAATTGGTGTCGAGGAAACGTGGCGGGGAATTGAATTGGTGTCGAGGTAACGTGACGGGGAATTAAATTGGTGTCGAGGTAATGTGACGGGGAATTAAATTGGTGTCGAGGTAATGTAGCGGGGAATTAAATTGGTGTCGAGGTCACGTGGCGGGGAATTGAATTGGTGTCGAGGTAACGTGACGGGGAATTAAATGTGTCGAGCTAACGTGGCGGGGAATTAAATTGTTGTCGAGGTAACGTGACGGGGAATTAAATTGGTGTCGAGGTAACGTGACGGGGAATTAAATTGGTGTCGAGGTAACGTAGCGGGGAATTAAATTGGTGTCGAGGTAACGTGGCGGGGAATTAAATTGTTGTCGAGGTAATGTGACGGGGAATTAAATTGGTGTCGAGGTAACGTGACGGGGAATTAAATTGGTGTCAAGGTAACGTAGCGGGGATTTAAATTGGTGTCGAGGTAACGTGGCGGGGAATTGAATTGGTGTCGAGGTAACGTGACGGGGAATTAAATTGGTGTCGAGGTAATGTGGCGGGGAATTAAATTGTTGTCGAGGTAACCTGACGGGGAATTAAATTGGTGTCGAGGTAACGTAGCGGGGAATTAAATTGGTGTCGAGGTAACGTAGCGGGAATTGAATTGGTGTCAAGGTAAGGTGGCGGGTAATTGAATTGGTGTCGACGTAACGTAGCGGGGAATTAAATTGGTGTCGAGGTGATGTGGCGGGGAATTGAATTGGTGTCGAGGTAACGTGACGGGGAATTAAATTGGTGTCGAGGTAATGTGGCGGGGAATTAAATTGTTGTCGAGGTAACGTGACGGGGAATTAAATTGGTGTCGAGGTAACGTAGTGGGGATCTAAATTGGTGTCGAGGTAACGTGACGGGGAATTGAATTGGTGCCGAGGTAAGGTGGCGGGGAATTGAATTGGTGTCGAGGTAACGTGGCGGGTAATTGAATTGGTGTCGAGGTAACGTAGCGGGGAATTAAATTGGTGTCGAGGTAACGTAGTGGAGAATTGAATTGGTGTCGAGGTAACGTAGCGGAGAATTAAATTGTTGTCGATGAAACGTGGCGGGGAATTAAATGGGTGTCGAGGTAACGTGGCGGGGAATTGAATTGGTGTCGAGGTAACGTGGCGGGGAATTGAATTGGTGTCGAGGTAACGTGGCGGGTAATTGAATTGGTGTCGAGGTAACGTAGCGGGGAATTAAATTGGTGTCGAGGTAACGTAGTGGGGAATTGAATTGGTGTCGAGGTAACGTAGCGGAGAATAAAATTGGTGTCGAGGTAACGTGGCGGGGAATTAAATTGGTGTCGAGGTAACGTGGTGGGGAATTGAATTGGTGTCGAGGTAACGTAGCGGAGAATTAAATTGGTGTTGAGGAAACGTGGCGCGGAATTAAATTGGTGTTGAGGTCACGTGACATCAATTTTTCCGCTAAATCTAGTGGAGAAACTAAATTTCCCTGCTCAATTTAGCGCGGTTATGCTGACGCTGCTCGACCCGGAAATGGGCGCAAAACTCCCTCCTTGATATAAGAATCCTGAAACATACACAGTGACTAGCACATGGCTCACGCCTGTCAGGACCCGGAACCCTATGTCCTGAGTGGATGTTGATGCCAAACTCGCTTTGTCGATTCTCGGAGGTTACAAGAGATACCAAAGGGACCCTCTTTATGTTCATGCAGGATTTCACCACCCAACTTAATAAGAAGTGCCCCCTACCTTTTTACTGTCGTGATCTTGAATACCAAACTCTTTCAGATTAATCAATATCGATAGATATTTTAATTAGTGCATGTTTTTTTTAGATTTTATCCCTTTTATCTGGAAGCATAAAATCATGTATGCCCGACAGCTTCTAAACTGTCCTCGGAATTAGTTTTGGTTATGAGGTTGCTCTTTCTTCGGTTAGTGTTGCTGCACTTCATATAAATATATTGCCATTGAGCCCTAGGCACAATGAACAAGTAGCTTATGTTTTGTAGTACTTGTTTATCCTGCTGTCTTGCCATTTTTTTGCTGAACCTGTGGACTAACCGGCCAAGATCAGTACTGTCTTGCACAAAGGCAAAAAAGAAGTTCACTCAACATCACTTTTTTAATGTGCAGGAATACTCCGTGACAGTGGACTGTACTCGAAGTTGGAGAGACTGGTGGGAAACCAAGATCTTGTCATCTATGGAGATCCAGCATACCCCCTGAGGCCACTGCTCTTGAAGCCGTACGGCGGTTCTTCCTTGACGCCTACCCAACAGGCCTTCAACTTCGGGATGAGCCGTGTTCGCCAAGCCGTGGAGTGGGGGTTTGGCAAAGTGGTTGCCGAGTTTGCTTTTTTGGACTTCAAAAAAAAATCAGAAGCTTCTCCGGCAGCAAGTGGCACAAATGTATAAGGTTGGAACAATTCTGTGTAACTGCCACACGGCCATATATGGCAGCCAGGTAACAAGTTACTTCAACCTGGACCCGCCCAGCCTTCAAGAGTATCTGAGGCCGGTGGCAGCGTGAATGTTCTGTATTTTTATTTATTCATTTTATTTCACATACTATTAGTCAAGTGTTTAGGAATCTCATAGGAGAGGGAAAAGAACATTTCAAACAAAATATGCAGGGGTAAAACAACTAAGTCACTTGCATTCGCACATACAGGTCTAAATTTCAGGAAGCACACTCAATGTAGAAAAAAATTCCTCAGGTTGGCTGCAAGAAAATGCTTTCGGACAGTGCATTCCACTCGCATATTGTTTGTGGAAAAAAACAAATTTTTAAAACACTCTTTACTGTATCTGTATTCTTGTAGATGTCAACTTTGCTTATTTCCTGAAATTCTGGACTGATGAGTGTTACATACAATGCTGTGTCAATATAAAAAAGATCAGTAAGAACCATACACTTTCCAACCTTAACATTGCTGTACAAGCACCCAATATTTGCCAAAGGAGTGCCATCTTAGTGGACATTGTCAACTGCCCAGTCAAATGTTGTGACATACCCAACCTACATAGTACCAAGGTGGAGGGAGGTAGGCCAACAACTCTGCAAAAGCTTCAGAAAAGAAAAAAAGTTTGGGTATGTTTCAACAGGTTTGAGGTTAGTCTGCCTTCAATGAGCGACTTGTCTCTCAGCTGTAGATGATCAATTAAGCTAGTGCAGTACGACTGCTAGCCTGGGGTCTTTAACGTGCACCATGCAGTAGTGATACATGACCGCACGGCGGTACGATGCTCACCCAGATCGAAACGGGCAGGGGCTTCAGAATTACAGTCTACTGCGGCTCTCTATAAACACAGAAAAAAAACTTGCTTCAAATTACTAATTTGTCGGAGTCATACTCTTCGCAACAGCGTTTTAACAATGCATCTAAGGCTATTTGCAGCGATCAAGCGTTTAGAATGCAGCTATCAGTTTCAACATAAATGGATCAGTTCATTATCTCGATTTTGATAATTTGTATTAGAAATACAGTAGGTGTTCTAATATGGTGCCTGTGAGTCCACTAGTTAAGTGTATGTGATTGTTTTTGTACTCTTTTTCAACTATATTGCATTTTTCACGGCTTTATAAGTTTTGTTCCGTAGGGTCTGTGCATCTTTAATTGTTTTCCTTTTTGAATGTATGTTTTCTCTCCACTCCTGTGATGACCTCATCGAGGTTGCAGTATTTTGAAATAAATAGATAAATAAACAGTGTAACCGAAACATGGATGTTTTGCTGCGGGTCCATTGGAGACCATGCAGTACTTTCATTCTACATTCTTCTGCCACGGTACAGCATGCCACTCCAACGAATGAATCGGTGGCTTAACGGCTAATCCTCAATACTCATATAATCAAAACATACTCAGTATTTAGGCAGTCACCTTTGCGGTCAGGCCCTGTTCCTAGGTTGGGTGTGACTCGTCATCTGACCAGGTAATAGGCTGATCTCGCCAAGCATTCGGCGCCTGAGTAGCGATGCCATAACTTTAGTACACAAGAGGCAGGCAGCAGTACACGAGATGGCTCATGTTGTTTCGTGCTCTACACATGCAGAGCCCCAGCGAGGTTGTCGCACCTACAGAAAGACTAAAGTTCCCTTGATGCATTGCAGCAACGGATGGAGTAGTCAAAATGGTTGGTGAGGTTGGCTTATTGAAACAATATCACTGGACTAGGATGGCACTCCTCCCTTAGGGTGCTTGCACAGCAATGCTTTTCACCTACTTCAATGTTCTAGAAAGCAGGCCCTCTAATATATTTAGGAAGGACTGCTGCTGAGTGGCAGAAAGACGACGTTCCTCGGCTCGCTCTTGCCTTTCTTCCTGCCGCTCTAGAGCACGCAGCCTGCGCTCCTCGGCCCGTTCATCTGCCCTTTGGCGTACCTCCTCTTCTCGTGCACGAGACTCGAGCAGAGAACGTTCTTTTTCCCATGCAAGGCGGCTCTCTTCCAGGGAAAGCCGCCTAGCCTCTAAAATGAATTCTTTCTCCTTGATAGAGGAGTCGTGTTTCATTCGCTTCTCTAAGTAATCGTAGTCCATGTTGTCTTGCTTTCTTTTTCCTGTTGAATGAACCATGAAAAAATAAATGTGTGCCTGATCATAAGGCAGACTTGAGAACACAAGCCTTACTAGCGGCTAAATATACTACTGAACAGCCCTTACCACGCATTGGCTCGTTCCGAGCAGTGGGGCACGGTGAAGCGGCTGCCGAGTTTCCTTGGCAAATTTCGGCCCTTGCCGTGTCGGGCTGGTCGGTGCCCTCCCCACTCCCTCCCGAGAGAACAGCTGGGCTTGCGACATCCTCGCTGCTCAAAATCAAGGTAAACAGCTCTTCTGCTGTTGCCTGTTTGCCGGAGCCTGCAATTGAAACGGTTTTTCGCAAGAACTTGATGCTACATGTAGGCGTTCCAAAGGAAATAATCCTCTGATCTCCGTACAAAAAAAAAAAAAAAAGCCAGATACAAGCATTAACAAATTTAGCTCTTTCTCCTTTTTTTTTTTGTATGAGCAGGATTACATGTAAAAATCGACTTGGTGAACTCGATCGGCGAGTCTCGCGATCAGCGGAGTCTCGCGACGCAGCCGCCGAGTTTCATACTGCTGCCGGAGTCGTAGACCGCTCGCGAGCAGGGGTGGCTGCAGCCCCGTTTCCTTACGGGAGCCGCTGAAGTCAGCTGCGCCGCTGGGTAGCAGTAAGAGTGGCTGCAGCCCCATTTCCTTACAGGCGCCGCTGAAGTTAGCTGCGCTGTTGGGTAGCAGTAAGAGTGGCTGCAGTCCCGTTTACTTACACGCGCCGCTGGAGTCACCTGTGTTGCCGGGTACCACCAAAACATCGGCAGCGGAGTCTCGCGCCGCAGCCGCCGAGCTTCGTGCTGCTGCCGGAGTCATGGAGCGCTCGCGAGCAGGAGCTCGCTGCAGCCCCGTTTCCTTTGCGAGGAGCTCTGAATTTGTACCCGAACTCCCTGGCCAAATCCACAAGTTCTTGGAGCAGATGCTCCCGCTCGCTGTACTCTTCTTCCGTTCCCGACCTATAAGGAAGGTGCATCGGAAATCCTTGTACTGGCCTTATTAGGCTACATATTTACATTAGGCTACATTACAGTGTGAACTGCAGTTAGACACCAAACCAACTTACTTGCGAAGATTTGTACGGTCGTCCGAGGCGTACTGTGCGAGCAGCAGGTCACACCGCTCGCGTACAGCGCGAACGGTGAACATTTTTGGGTGCTCCCCTGAAGCTGCGCCGTGATGTGGTTCCATTGCTGGGGATCTCGAAAAGGGTTAGCTAAGAGGACCTCACTTAGGAGGGCCAAATCATCGGCGATCGTGAAACGCACCCGCACACCGCTGCCACTTGCCTTGCTAGCCGCCATCTTAAAAAGTGCGCTCTCCCGCTCTCGCGGGGCTCGAGAACTTCCGAGAGCTTCCCGCAAGCTCTCCCCAAGGCCCGCAAGCCCGCAGCGCAAAATCCCCAGCGTTGCGTGCGTACGCAATACGCTAGCTGTTCTATTGCGTTCTGCGCACGCGCACTCCCAACCCGCAATTTTATTGCGTACGCAAGACTTTAGCGTACGATCCACTAAAACTGTCTAATGTCAGCAGAGAGAGGGAGAGGAAGCGTCCTCCGAGAGAGCACACGGGAAGCTACACGGCACCCCGAATTACGTCACTAGGAGTGCGACCAGGTGTGACCCTGAAGACTGGGAGTGAGTCGAGGGGTGCCAGAAATGCCAATATCTGTCTCCTTTTTTTTTTACGCAACCACTAGGACACGCAGGCGAGATCAGTTTTCTGTTCTTAACTTAAGAAGTGTCAGAGAGCAACTTCCACAAATTTTCGACCGACGTCCGGAAATCGTGGCACTGTTACGTTTCTCCGGGAGAATCGACGAATCCGGAGACCGACGTTTATTTGGCAGCGTTTATTGTTCGGCAGCCGGAACCAAAAAACAAAAGGGCCAAAGCTTGCCGGCGATGCCGCTTATATCGGCAGCAAGCACCACAGGTACGCCCCCTGACTCAGCAGTTCTGCTGCGGCCGCGACAGCGATAAGCGATAACAGCGCATCGTAACAGCACCCCCCCCCTTTATAGCCGATTCACACGACGGACCGAATCGCGATTTTCGTCCGCGGACCGTGTACCACGTGACCGGCACGTCACCGATTCCTGCGATCCGCGCCTCGTCCGCGGACGCGCGGACTGATAAAGCCGAGCGCCTTTTTCACTCGCGGACTTTTAGCGGGAGATCGACTTGAAAAGCGTTTAGTCTGGCAACGGTACATTGTTTTCTCTTTTTTTGTTTTGTTTCTCGGCGATGAAAACAAAAATGGCGCATCGTTGTGTGTTGGGCGTTCGCTGGTTCATTTTGTCGCGCGTTTCTTGGTTTCACGTGTGAAAGAAACTGCAGAAACTTGTCTGGCTGACGCGACGCAGGTTCCGGTACTCCTCCGGGTGCGCGTCAAGAAGCTCCCGTCAAAACTCGTCTAGCATGCCGCGATAATTCTTGCACGTCCAATCAGGATTTCACCGAGCAAGACCTCTCTTGTGGCTGTTGTGTACTTGAGTGTTGTGCACGAGCGCGGAGTGCGTGAAGGCATCTTCGAACGCCCCTCCGCGAGCCCAGAACTTCGTCGCTTCTACGCGGAACCCTTCTCGAGCAGGACCATGCCTGTGTCACTCTCATGCTTTGGGTCAGTAAAGCTTGTGGCGCTTCGCGCGAAGCCTATCACGGTGTTTTGTCTCGATCTTTACGTAACAGCGGCGTACGATATATTATCGCGGTTGCAAACGTCGATTTCTCTCTTGGACAACGGTGCCACAGTGCGATGTTGGAGTTTCGCGTCACTGTGGGGTGGCGAACATGTTCGGTCCGTCACCGCTGGCGTCTGCTCGTCGTGTCCCTCGTGTGGATGCGCTTGGGAGACGGACGATCCGCGGACATGTCGTCACGTGATCAATCCGTCCGCGGATCAGTCCGTCGTGTGAATCGGCCATTAAAGGGCAACTCCGCTCAATTCCGAAAAATTTAGGCTTACATGTGATTCTATTTGACAAAGCACTACTAAACAGCTCTACGTCTTCAGATTTGCGAAATGTGGAATATTATTTGTGTAATCTTAATTTAAACATCAGCTGATACCCAAACCGAAACTTGGTTGCGTCAGACAACATTGGTCTCGTGTCGTCAGAGTCATGGCCACTTCACGTCGAACCACGTGGTCTTGTGACGTTCGGGGGGGGGGGGGCGAGGTACAGGACACGCGACGCGGGCATGTCGCTTCGCATGGCGTGGACGGTGATGGCCCGGGGGAGACGGGGAAGGGGAGAAGACGAAATAGGAGAGGCGCGGAGCGGAGAAACCGGAGATGGGGAACAAGACCGATAAACGCGCCGGGCAGCGCAAACTAGCGCAGCCGCGTTACGGTGATCACGTCGACGCCGTTGAGCCAACACCGGGAGGAGAAACTCATGACGTCATCGTTCAATTTCGCTCTGAGAAGTAAAAACAAACAAAACGTGAGAATGACGTAGACATGCCTCTGACGTAGTGGCCTAATGTTGGCCGCTCCAACTCCGTCGCATTGACTGCGCTGACGATTGCGCCTCACGTCGCACGCTAGAGTTGGCAGATTTCGGCGACTTTGCTCATTTGAAAGTTTGCTCGCCAGTTTATTAAATATATAGACGGAATTAGATCGTAATATTTGACATGGGGTCTTCCTATATGATACTGAAGAGGGCTGCATAGTTTTCTAAATATAAAAAAAACAGCGGAGTTACTCTTTAAGTGTCTTTGTAGTTTTCAGAGCGCAGTTCTTAGGCGTCCGTTTCCGCGTATAGCAGCGTCGCCGTCGACGTCTGTGTAACCGCTCCTCTAAATTTAGTGGGAAATCGAATTGGTGTTGGGGTCAAGTGACGTTAATTTTTCAGCTAAATCTATCGGTGAAACTGAATTTGTTCATGGGTAACGTGACACAAAGTCGTGCGACGTCACTTTCCCCGCTAAATTTAGCGGCGAAATTGAAAAGGTGTCGAGGTCCCGTATGTCAATTTCCAGCTAAATTTCGTGGGGGAACTGTGGGAGGAGTGGAGGGTACGGAGATGGAGGGGAGGGTACGGAAGTGGAGGATGTGACGGTATGCAGGTGGGGGAGGAGGGGAAAGTACGGAGGAGGAGGAGGGGGAGGGGAGGGGAGGGGACGACGAAGGGGGAGGAGGGGAGAAGGGGAGGAGAAGGAAGGGTGGAGGACGGGAGGAGCAGGAGGGGCATACCCTCCTCTCCGTTAACCTTAAATGCAGGCCGTCCACCTTTGCTAAGTTAGACTGATGGCAGCTGATAAAACCCGTTTCCTCTACTGACGTCTAACTCCTGGTTAGCTCAGTTGGTAGAGCGCTGCACTGGAAATGGAGAGGTCGCTGGTTCAATAACAGGACCAGGTGGATTTTTTCGGCCGCGCACAAGTCATCTAGCTGTGTTTGCATATTTGTGTTTGTCTTTTGTCCCCCATGTACCCTTCTCAAGGTATTATTTTCGTCATTCTTGTCGAGCTCGTTTGCATCTTTGCATTACCTGCATTATCATCACAGCCTATTACGTGCCTCGAAGTTCACCACCTGTGAACGCCATTGGACCCTTAATCCACCTGATAAAACCCAACGAAGAAGCCAAATTAACCTTTTTTACTGAATATTTGTCTACAATGTTCATTAACGATCCTAAGCTATTCGAGAATATAATGAATAAAAAGTATATATAAATTTTACACTAAAAACCCCAATCGCCAACAGTGTGTCCAGGAATGTATGTGAAGATGTATAGAATAGTGTGTTTTGTTGTGTCATTCACTAGCGACAGCATCTTATATAACTTGCCGATGAACAGCGCTGATCATTTTCAGAGCGCAGCTCTTAGGCGCCCGTTTCCGGCTAGAGCGGCGTCGGCGTCGGCGTCAGCGTTGCCGTCACCGTCGGCGTAACCGCGCGTTGCATTATAGGACGTTTTCCATAATGCACCGCGCGGGAGGGAGGTGGGAAGGGGTGAGGAGGAAGAAGATGAAGAGGAAGGAGGAGGGAGGATGGGGAGGAGGATAGAAGATGATGAAGAGGGAGGAGTAAAAAGAGGCAGGAGTAAGAGGGAGGGGGATGAAGAGGAGGAGGGAGGAGGAGGAGAGCAGGAGGAGGAAGGGGAGGAGACGAGGAGCACGGGAGGAGTAGATGAGGAAAGTCAAGGAGAGGGTACGCATGAGGAGGAGGGGCATACCGTCTCCTCCGTACCCTCCCCTCCTCCTCCTCAAGAGCTGCGCTCTAATTCGGCATTACATGTAGTTGTAAACGTCTTTCATTTTTTTATTGATCCTATTTTTCTTGATTAAGTCGTCGCTCATACCATAGAAAATCTAAGATTGATATCTTCAGCGCGATTAAATGGTGCTAATTCTCAGTTTCTTAAAAACACTAAAGCTTTTTCCTCTCTTTTAACCAAAATGTACAAACATATGTCCAAAATTATCATATGCCTTCAGACTGGAAGGCAAGGAACGTGGTACCCATTTTTAAGGCTGGCGATAAACATTCCTTCACAGTTATCGCCCCATTAGAAATAACCAGCGACCCCTCTAAGGTTCTCGAACATCTCAGTGCCTCTCACCTTGTCAATTTTCGTAGACTCTCTCAACATTTTTAGACCAGTGAACATGGGCTTTTAATAACATATTCATGTGAAAACACCGCTCGTATCGTTCACCCATTGTCTTCATCATATTCTAGACCGAAGATACCAGGCAGACTAGATTTCTTTCTAATTTTGCTAAAATTGTTGATAAAGTGTTTCACCAACTTCGGCTTCACAGACCTTCGCAGCTTAACATAGACGCTTGCGTCCTTGAACAGATTCAATATTTTCTATCTAATCGGTCACAATTCGTTACTGCCAATAATTGTAACTCTTCATGTGTCTTTGTGGCTTCCCGTGTTATCCAAGAATCTGTTTTGGAGCCGTTGCTCTAATCATTTATATTAGCGACCTTCCAACAAATATTTCCTCATATATATGTCTGTTCGTTGACGATATTGTTATATACCGGAAAGCGCAAGATCATTATGATATAGATATACTCTGGTCCGACATCAACGCAGCCTTCCGTAAGTGTCACCTGTGATCTATGAAACTCAGCACTAACAAATGCAAGTACATGCGTGTGTCTTGATAACCAGTCTCATTAGAGGCATCATTACTTCCTCAATCAAGCCGCTACAGAGTTAGTAGCTTCGAACAAGTATCTTCGAAGAGTACATAACTTCTAACCCTTCATGGAAAACCCATATTTTGTATATAAACGCTAATGCTAAACTCAGGTTTGGCTTCCTCAAACGTAATTTTTGCTTGGCACCTGTTTTACTCAAGTTTATCTTTTATACAACCCGAATTCGTCCAAAACTATAATGTACATCTTCTCTTTGGGTTTCCCTACGAGAAACTATCATTCTTCCATTGGAACTCATCCAAAACAGATCTGCTCGTTTTATTCTTTAACTAGCCTAAACTAGCATAAACTAGCAAGTGTCACCAGCATGAAAACCACCCTGTTTTTTGACGTCATTTTTCAACCGCCAAAAATTGCTCACGCATTGTTTATTTCATAAACGTTTTTATAATTTCATCCTACGCTACCAATTAATCACTCCCCCCCCCCCCTCTTTCCTGCTTTTGTGTCTTCTCGCCTCAATCATCAGCACGAGGCCGGTGTCCCAAATTTTGGTGATGACAACGCTTCATTTATCTCTCGTCACCGTACATCCCGGGACTGGAACCACCTTCCCGGGACAATTGCTATCCTTACGGACACCGAAGGTTTTGGAACTGTCATTAATATTATTATTCTTGATTCTACAGAACTTGTAAGTTTTGTTGTATAATTGTCAATTGTTTCCTGCTTTCCCCTCAGTAATGTCTTCGAGCACTGAGGGAACAATGCATGAAATAAATGGAATTAAATTAAACTCTAAGTGCTCATTATCGAACCGGATAGGCGACAGAAATAGACGCGCTCTTGATGTATTCTCGAAATATATTGGAACAAGTAATATTGTTAATTGCACCCTGAACGAGTTGGGATCTCGGTCAGGGTGCAATTTTCCTGCCCAAAATAAACGTTGTTGCTAAATGAAAGAACGTGGTTGTCCTGTGCTTGTCCTCCGTGTTTTATTCTTTCAATTTTAGTTGCTTTATGAAGTATATTTATTGAACAAAGGCACACTAAGTTATGTGTTCAACATTAATTTATGTGTGCACGCCTCCCACCCAGGATATGTATTTTTTTTTAATTTACAATTTTTGAGGTCAGCGTACGAGGACAAGCGGCACCTCCGGCAGGCAACCTGGCATCATTAACTTCAAGTGGCCTAAAAAGAATTTGTTTTACTTGGAACTGGAGCTTTCTTCTATAGTTTATTACTCAATTAGTTTATTACTAATATATATACCTCAGTGTTTACCACAAAGCGGGAGATTCAACGACATAGATTCTCGTCTCAAGAAGAACGAAGGGACAAACCGATACATAAGTTCCTTAAACAAAACATTCCTCATGCCGTCAACGCTTATTATGTTTAGAAAAAAAAAAGAACTTTGTTTTACACGTAAACATAAAACAGACAGCCCTGTTTGGAGAACCAGAAAGCAAATATAAACTGAAAAATGTATGGGAGCGTCCCCTAGTATACTCGGGCGTGTCACATTAATCGCATTTCGGAGGATAGCCCGTGCTACTCAGGAGTGTTTCGGAGTTTCCCTCCTGAGTTGGATTTATTCCGTAATCATCGCCACCGCCGCCTGGTGACCCTGGACTGTGCCCGCCGCTTCCGCGCGCGGACCCTCTCTCCACCAGATCGCGACCAGACACGGCACGACTCACACCTACCTGTATAGCTATGCTAGAATAAACCTACGCAGTTCATTCAATCTTATCTTGACCACGACATGGTGGCAGCGGTGGTAGCGTAGCAATTCAGCGGCTACAGTTCCCCACTCATTTAAATTGATGTCATGGCCCAGTCTGAGCAGCAACCAGAAACAACGGCTCCATCGCCAGCCTTCAAAACATTTGTCGTCGCTCTTCCAGAGAAGCTCGACTTCCGCCGTCCAGACAACTGGCAGCCCTGGATCACGCGATGGGATCGCTACCGAGTCATCTCGGGACTCAGCAAGCAAGACAACGCTGCTCAGGTAAATACTCTCCTGTACGCCATGGGACGCGAAGTGGAGGACGTTCTAGCCCCTCTAAAGCTCAGTGACGAACAAAAGCTCGACTACGCCTGCTTGAAGAATGCCTTTGAAAAGCATTTTATTCCACGGCGAAACATCATATACGAACGCGCTACGTTCAACCGCCGAAAGCAAGGAAGTCACGAGACAGTCGAGAGTTTCGTTACCTACCTCTTCAAGTTGGCAGACAGATGCCAATATGGCGCCTTGAAAGACGAGCTCATACGGGACCCGACTCGTGGTAGGCCTCCTCGATACGGCTCTCAGCGAGAAGCTGTAACTCGACTCCGCGCATACACTCGAGACCGCGGTGTTTTCCGCGCGAAACTCCGAAGCAGTCAAGCAACAACACAAAGAAATGCGAGGTACGCCAGGTCAACATGGCTACGCCGTTGACAAACTGAGCTCCGCACGCAGAAAAAAACTCGAGCAGGAAAACAACGCCGACGGCTCGCCCAAGAAAAGGCTACGAAGGTGTCCGCCAGCCATGCAGGTGGCGTGGCAGTGCTTCGGTTCACACTAAGACGACCTGTCTGGCATCCGGTCAATTATGCAGGTCGTGTGGAAAACAAGGCTACTACACTTCCGTTTGCCTGTCTTCGAAGCATCAAGATAGACCAGGTACATCCACAGCAGCTCGCCCAGCTCGCCGCACAGCGGAAGTGGAAGAGGTGTACCTAGGCGAACTTGAAGACATTTCCGATCAAGACGCTTGGAGAATCACCCCGTCAGTGAACTCCGGCAGTGAACGGCATCTCGATCCCATTCAAGGTCAATACGGGCACCGACGCCACTGCCATCGCGCCACGCGACTACAATCGCGAAGTGATGGGCCCACTGCGAAAGCCAGAAAGAGTACTTCTCGGTCCCGGTCATCAGAAGCTTTCGATTGCTGGACACTTCAAGCTTCTATGAATTGGGGCGGTCATAAAGTTCAAGAGGATGTTCCGTAGTTGAATGTCTACAGGAAGCTCTCCTCGGAAGGCCCGCCATCCGATATCTCGGAGTTCAGGGCTTGGACAGATGAACGCCCAGTACGATCCAAGTATCTTCGGACAGATGAACGATGACAAGACGCGAAGCCCTTTGTTCTTGCGTTCACAAAGAGGGTGCCACTGGCGATGCTACCACCTATGAAGAATGAGATTTCCAAGATGCTAAAGCTCCAAGTTATAGAGCGCGTCACCGAGGCCACAGAGTGGTGTGCTCCGATGGTCGTCGCAGAAAAAGCAAATGGCGAACTGCGCATTTGCGTAGACTACACCGCACTCACACAAGTACCTCGTCGGAGAGGGGGTAATCATGCCCACCATGGACGAATGTCTTTTTGTTGTTTGTTGTTCATACCTTTATTTAAGACATAACGGTACAGAGATGTCTCAGGGGACATGACTAAAGGCATAAATGCCTGACGGGGCCATCTACCCTTTTTGGCAGCAACGGTAGGGAAAACATGAAACAAATCAGGAGTGATACAATTTCACTCCAAACTAAAAATTTATACAAAACAAAACAAATACATCACAAAACAACATAACGTGAAATGAAAATTACTAGTTATCATCCTAAGCATTTTGCTTAAAACACGTCCGGTTTTATTCCCCTGCGAGTAAATGTTATTTTATACATTTCTATATTGATAAAGTGATCGTACGCGTCTGGCGAAACTCTCCGGTGGCACAGTCTTCAGCAAACTCGACGCTGGAGCTGGATACTGGCTAGCACCTCTGGCAGAGGAATCGCAGAAATACACGACATTTCTGACGCCTTTCGGACGCTTCAAGCTTCTCTTTCGCCTTTTGTTCGGAATCTCGACCGCACCAGAGTTTTTTCACGCGAAATGCTGAGAGTCCTTGAGAGAGTGGAAGGCTGCTTGCCTGCAACACGATATAATCGTCTGGGGAAAACACGGGCTGAGCACGACGCGAACCTAGTTAAAGTCTTCGAACGACTCACAAAGCCGGCATAACACTCAACATCGACAAGCGCGCCTTCCTACCGCAGACGGTCAAGTTCCCAGGCCACATCGTTTCCAGCGAAGGTGTGAAGCCTGATGCTGAGGAAGTCGATGCGATCACGCCTATCACACCACCATCAGATGTGAAAGAACTGAGATTGTTCTTGGGGATGGCAAACCACCTTGCCAAGTTTATGCCACACCTGGTACATACAATGAAGCTAATGCGGATCTCGTCTGCGCCGACGCTGCGTGGCTCTGGGGACCCCGACCAGCAGCGAAGCTTTGAAACAGTGAAAGAAGCTCTAGTCAAAGAGATAGTTCTGACGCACTGACAATCCGAAGAAGCCTCTCATAGTCTCAGCGGACGCATCACCTTACAGAATTCGTGCGGTCCTGCTACAAGAGCCCGACTGCAAGCGGCTGCCCATTGCCTATGCATCGCGCTCTCTCAACTGAGACGGAGCAACGCTACGCTCAAATCGAGAAAGAAGCGCCCGCGATCACATGGGCATGTGATCATTTCCGCATGTACATCTTAGGACTGTAGTTTCACATTGAGACAGACCATAAACCGCTGGTTCCCCTCATGACAACAAAGCGACTCGACGAGCTGAGCCCACGACTGCAGCGACTCCTGAATGCGCCTTTTCCAGTATGACTACACCACAGGACGCGTTCCGGGAAAAGCGATGTACAAAGCCGACCGTGCCCTCACGCAAGCCGTTACCCGACACAGCCTCTCGTGCAAGGATACTCAACACCAGAAAGTACGAGCTCCTCACGCTGGAACAGCTTCCAGCCTCCCAAGAAATGCTCGATCGCATCAAGAACGGGCTACAGACAGACTCGGTAACGAAGAGGGTAATCGAGTACACCCTCCGGACATGGCACGATAAAACGACGCTTCCTCAAGGAGTCCGCCAATTCTACGAAGTCGCCGGCGAACTAGCCGTACTAGACGGACTGTTGTTCAAGGGCAACGGGCTCGTCATACCGGAAGCCTTACGCTTCGAAATCCTGGAGGAGCTTCATACAGGTCACCAAGGGTGTGTCCAAATGCCGCGTTATAGCACGAGAGTCAGTCTGGTGGCCAGGCATTGGGCTCCACATCGACAGATTCGTCCAAAAGTGCCCCGTTTGTCAAGAACACCGGAAACCAGGTCAACCTCCGTTTTTGGCGACTCCACTGCCAAACTGCCCATGGGAAGTCGTCGGCATGGACCTTTTCGTCCTCGAAGCAGGCACGAATCCAGGGGAGGCCCATAGTGTTGTGTTGGGTGTTTAGGGGTACGGCGAGCGACGAGGAAACAGGACCAGCCAGGTTGAGGACACGAGCAAGTCTCCCATTTTATTCCTCGTCTTCTACTTATATAGCTGCATCCCGTGCGTCTCTCTAAGAGCTACTAGAACATCTTCCCCTTTTAATATCTACAAACCTAGCCGGTCGACAGGTTTCACAGTGCGCCCACTCCGCGTGGTTGGAAGGCCTGTAGATGTAGGCAAGGAAGCCGTAGATGTTGTAGGCAAGAAAGCCATGTTATTGGTAGCGAGAGGTGACCCTTCACGTGCGGATTGTGCATGTGTCGTGGGAATGGGAATTGGAATCAAGTGCCCTCGATTTCTCCTCACAACTCCCCAGTCGGTCTCAACCATGTATGAACGGGGCGCTTCCGAAGGCGACGTGACGTGACCAGTTTGTCTTTGGTCTGAGACCCACACGCGTTGTCCAATATGCAGTGGCTTAAGTGCGTGCACTCCATGCCTTCTGTCAAAGTTCATTTTCTCTTTGTCCCTGCTTTGTTTTTCCCAATTCTTGAGGAGATCGGGATCCGGAGTCTTTGGATTTAGGCGAGATCCAACTGTAGGGAGTGAGGTCCTTATGCGCCTTCCCATCAGGAGCTCTGCGGGGCTGTAGCCGTTTTCGAGACGTGTGGCTCGGTACGACTGAAGTGCGCGATAGGCGTCATCGGTCTTCTTCATACTGCGCTTGATTATTTTGACAGCAGACTCTACAAAGCCGTTACTTTGCGGAAACTTCGGGCTGGAAGTTTTGTGGTGGAAGCCCCAGTCTTGAGAAAACTTGAAAAATTCTGACGAGTCGATCTTTTGAAACTGTGGGCCATTGTCACTGAACACAGTTTCTGGTGTGCCGTGCCTGGCGAAGATAGATTTGAGGTGGTCGATTACGGATGTTGTTGACAGGCTCGTGAGCGGCGCAACTTCTGGGAATCTAGAATAATAATCGGTGACAAGCAAATACCATTTTCCTGCGAGGTAAAACAGGTCTATGCCAACTTGTTGCCACGGTCTTTCAGGGAAAGGCGTTGGCATCAACGGCTCTCGTCTGTTGCTCGTTTCTTGGATGCACTGGTAACACCCTCGGACAAAGTTTTCTATTTGAGTCGATATGCCAGGCCACCAGACAGACTCGCGTGCGCGTGCCCGGCATGTAGTGATGCCTTGATGTCCGTGGTGTATTTTACTCAAGATGTCTTCTCTCATAGATTGGGGTACGAGGATCCTTGAGCCTTTCATTAGAAGCCCCTCATTCATAGAAATATCAGTTCGGTAAGGATAGATAACTGGGCGAGTTGGTGTGAGTTCATGTTGAAAAACAGCGCGACTGGGACGAGGACACAAGGAGACGAAGAGAACACAAGACACAGCGCTGACTATCAACTGGTTTGTTATTACAACACAAGGATGCTCCGCTGTACGCGCACGCAGGGAGGAAAGCAAGATCAGAATATAACACATGTAAGGTTAAGCATGGGGTACTGTTCGTGTCGTGCGTAAAAGGCGTGGTTTACCGCATTCCCTTCTCCTGTGGGCACTGTTATATCGGGCAGACCGGCCGGTGCCTAAACATCCGACTAAGAGAGCACCAAAGCTCCTTGAAAGGCACCGCAGGTTCACATCTAGCGATACATTGCAGAGATTGCGGGTGCGAACCACGCTTCGAAAACACCAGTATATTATTTCAACACCATGACCAAACATGTCGAGAGATGGTAGAAGCCTATAGCATCACGAAGAGCAACAATTCGTGTGTGAGCCAACCTTCGGTGACTCTGACTCCCAGCGAGATTAAGTTTTTGGATTCAGGGTAACACAAAGCCTGAGGAAAGAAAGAAGAAAACCAGTCTACAATCGGATGGAAAAAGAAGAAAGGGTCATATTCCACGAGGCGCCAAGCAAGCGCGCGAACATTTGACTCCATGTTTTTCATCTCATTGTCGTTTTTCCTTGTGTTGTAATAACAAACCAGTTGATAGTCAGCGCTGTGTCTTGTGTTCTCTTCGTCTCCTTGTGTCCTCGTCCCAGTCGCGCTGTTTTTCAAAATCAGTTCGGTATTGCCAAAAGTCCTTACACATTTGATCTACATTGTTCTTGATAGGCCACCCCTCAGCACAGTATCTGGTCAAGAACTGACAGGTGACATCTTTTTCTTGTTCATCCTGGATTTGCTGAAGTCGTTTGTCAGTAGCGGGGAGACTGGATTTGATGCCGTGAACGTAAGCGTCGATTTCTTCTTACAATTCACGGCTTGGAACTTCAGCCAGAGGATGTCTGGACAGGACGTCAGCGGCGATGAGGTCTTTACCTGGAACATGTCTGATGTCATATGAGTACCTCATCATGCGTAGCTTCATGCGTTGTAGTCTCAGCGGGATGTCTTCTAAACTTTTTGTGGAAAAAATTGGGACCAGAGGCTTGTGGTCAGTTTCAATGATGACTTTCAATCCTGTGATGAGGTCACGAAACTTTTCACAGCTCCAGACCACAGCCAACCCTTCCTTTTCAATTTGAGCATAGCGCCTCTCTGTGTTGCTGAGTGTTCTTGATGCATACGCGACTGGACGATACGTGTCGTCACTCTGTTTTTGTCGCAGAACTGCACCAATGCCATAGGATGAGGCGTCTGCCGAGATCACTGTTATTTTCTTGGGATCAAACAAGGCGAGTATCGGGGTTGAAGTGAGTGTTACCTTCAAGGCGTCAAAAGCCATCTGCTGCTCACAATCCCAGACCCAAGCGTTCTTCGAACTCAAAAGCGCCGTCAGAGGATGTGCTTTTTGGGCTAAATGTGGAATGAATTTTCCGAGATAGTTTATCATTCCCAGAAAACTCTTCAGCTCACTTACATTGGCTGGTGTTTTCATTGCCCTGACTGCCGCGAGCTTGTCGTCATCAGGGTGGACCCCAGTTTGGTCTATGATGTGGCCTAGGAACTTCACTTGGGTTGCCTCAAAAACGCACTTAGAGTCGTTCAGCGTGATTCCTGCTTGTTGCAGCCTTGCAAGGACTTCTCTCAGTCTTTTGTTGTGTTCTTCTTTGGAAGAGCCGTAGACGAGGATGTCGTCCATGTTGCATACGTGGCCCTCAATGTCGCTCAATAGCTGGCTCATCTTCTTCTGATAGAACTCTGGTGCGGACGTGATACCAAATGGAAGCCTTTTGAACTTGTACCTCCCGAAAGGAGTGATGAAAGTTGTCAGAATCTGCGACTCTGGTGCTAGTTTAAACTGCCAGAAGCCGGAATTGGCGTCGAGCTTGGAGAAGAATCTCGCATTCCCCAGCTGTGCGAGAACGTGATCCGTGGTAGGGAGAGGATGAAGTTCTCTCTCAACGTACTTGTTCAATGATGTGAAATCCACGCAGATTCGATAGCTTCCATTTGGTTTCCGCACCACTACCATAGCAGAACACCAGTCGGTAGGTTCGTCCACCGGTTCTATAACGTCAAGCAGAACCATGTTTTCTAGCTCTTTCTTTACCTCTTGCATGAGAGGTATTGGGATCCTCCTCGGGGAGGCCAAAGAAAACGGCACAGCGTCTTGGTTCAATCTTATCGTGTATGGCATGTTCACGCAACCAAGACCTGTAAAGAGCGAAGGAAACTCAGCTTTAGCGTTCACTGTGTTGGAGTTTGAAGTAGACACTTCATTAAGTCTCTTGACGACACCTAACTTCTCGCTGTCTCGTCTTGACAGGAGCGGAGATTCAAGGTTCTTCAGCACATAGACATCTGTCGCAACTTTGTTGGTCTTGTACGTAATATCGCCGCGTAGAACTCCGACGACGCGTAATCTGTCTTGACCAGGTCCCCTTAGAAGTTTTGTCGGTTCTGTCAAAGACACTTGTTCAAAGTGTTGTAGGTACACGGTTTCAGGGATCACCGTGACGTCGGCTCCCGTGTCGACCTTAAAGGACAAAGGGACTCGTTGGAGCTCCACGGTAACAGTCCAGGGGTCAGTGTCTTTGGCATCTACAGTGCCTAAAAAAGAGGGGTCTTCCTCTTCGGCGATTAGCTCTTGGACAGCTTTAGCGCCCAAACAAACTTTGGCGAAGTGTCCTCTTTTTCCACATCTGTGGCATATCGCAGCCTTGGCTGGACATTCACTGCGCGCGTGTCGATTATACCCACATCCAAGGCAGTGGAGTCTGTCGTCGACACTTTTGGTGGTCTGAGTAGGTAGCCTCCTTTGCGAAGGACGGGCTTCTGATGGATGTGATGCCTTGACTCGACTAACACTGTCGGATTCCGGTCGAAGGTCAGTTTGTTGTCTTTTGACCAGTTTCTGACTGGCGAGCCATAGTGGTCGCTGTTTCCAGGGTTAAGTTAGCGTCTAACTGCATTTTTTCAGACAGTTTGCGGTCTCTGACACCCACAACAATACGATCTCTGATCATCTCGTCGTGGAGAGTCCCGAACTTGCAGTACTGAGCCAAAGCATGAAGATCGGTCACGAAGTGTTCAACGGGCTCTCCGTCTTCCTGAATCCTTGTGTGGAATTTCGATCTGTCATAGATCAAGTTTCTTCGACCAATGAAGTGATCGTCGAACGCCTTGTGTACTACTTCGTAGTGAGTCATTTGGTCGGCGGTTAAGCTGAACGAAAGCAGGATATCTTCAGCTTTGTCTCCCATACAATAAATGAGAGCGTTCACCTGTTCGACGCTGGTTTTCTTTGGAGTCCGCTAACCATCCGAAATCTCTCGAACCGCCGGATCCACCGGGGCCAGTCTTCTGACTTTGAGAAGTCAAATTCTTCCGGTGGCTGGCAAGTCAGCAATGGAGTCGCCATCTTGTTTCGAATAAGCGGGATGTTCAGATGGCTCAGCGTGTAGAAATCGTCGGTGGTCCCTGGCTCTACTGCTTCGTCACCTTTTAGGAAGCTTGAAAGACTTGTGGTGGGGTGGGAAAGATCCAGTTAGGCTGCCACCATGTTGTGTTGGGTGTTTAGGGGTACGGCGAGCGACGAGGAAACAGGACCAGCCAGGTTGAGGACACGAGCCAGTCTCCTCTTTTATTCCTCGTCTTCTACTTATATAGCTGCAGCCCGTGCGTCTCTCTAAGAGCTACTATAACACATAGAGCCCCCCTCCCCCCCCCCGGAAATCTTCCATTTTGCTGGGACCTCCTCTCCCCCTCCCCCTCATACAGCATTTATGAGTGGAGGAGGAAAGCTAAACAGGAAAAAGTTCAAAAGCATTTTATGACCCCTTTAATACTTTGTGTATTGAACTTTACACCGTTATACAATAGTATATGCTGCATTTGTCCCGCGTAAAAAGAAGAAACACCCCATGCAGCAGTACCGAAAATCAAAAAACAACAAGTAACGCTCAACACCGAAAATTTCTATCTGAGCGAAAAAAGAATCATGAAAAAAATAATGATGTAAAAATGATACCGTAGACATTGGTCGTGAATCAGCCATATACTAAGCAGGTAATGAAACGCAAAAGCAAGAAGAAAATATTCGAGATTGAATGTTCAACAGCAAAGTCATTACAGCAGAAACCAGCGCAAGCACCGGCCATGAGTCAGTAATAAGCAAAGAAGCGACAAACATTGCTTGACACGAGTGACACGGCGAGATCATGGATAAAATATAAGGCACACTTCCAATCTCAAGTCGACCTGCTTTGACACCATTTCAATATTTTTTTTTTTTACTGTGCTTAACAACTAGATTTTCTGCGAATTGCCAGGAAGTTGATTAAAGAGATTTGTAACATAATAGTTTCTTGATCCTGTTTCATAATTCGTATATACTCTCGGAATATTATATTTCTCGGTCCTCCTAAGCTCCCAGTAAACGTTAAAGGCGTTACGAAACTGTAGAAGAAAACAAAAGACAGAAAAGACGCAAAAACTCACAACTCAATATATTTTCCATACAGCAGAAGAAGAAAATAAATATAGGCTATACAGCCACGTGCTAATGGCTAGCGAATCTCGGGGTGCGAGTCGATAGATGTAGACCTTTAACGCTTTAAGAAGGATATTATTTGTGTGGTGATAAAGCCACTGATGGCTGACTCACGCAGTGCTTCTGGGAACCCTGTATAATAAACGCATCATGAGTAGATATAAGAAAAAACTTACCAGAGAAATTTATGAGGCGTTTATTGTACAGGGTATGGAAGAGCGCTGTTTGAATCAGCCATGAGTGGCTTTATCACAAAAAAGAAATATACTTTTTGAAGCGTGAAAGGTCTAAAGCTATCGCCTCGCGCTGGTTTGCTAACCATTAGCACGTGCCTGTATATTCTGTGTGATTTTTCTTCTTCTCTTTGGAAGATATATTGAGTTGTGTGCTTCAGCGTCTTTCCTGTCTTCTGTTATCTTCAAAAGTTTCCTAACGTTGTCTCGCTGAATTTAATCATATTGAGCCTAAACATTGCGACACGAGACCTGGTTTGTTTACGGTCGGATAAAATTAATTGACTCCGATTATTCTAGCGAGAATCACCAGAACGTTCGTCACGGGGAAAACCGTCCCTCCACGGAAGAGCGTGAGCGTTCGGTACGGCAAAACCAATATAGAAACAAAGAACATGCCGGACACAACAGATCTGCGCCTCTCGAACACAAGCGCAGTGAAAGATCACACCGTATTTCAAGAATACGGAGACCTTCCCGGGGGTTCACCGAGTGCTGCATTTACGTCTGCACGATAACCCCTGTCGCGCTCGAGACCCCCCCCTCCCCCCACTCCCCCCCCCCCCCCCCCCCCCAGCCAGCCCCTACAACCAATGGAACATGATCCGCGGTCCCCGCTGACATGGCCGGGGCCCGAGATTCCTGTCCACGGCACTTCGTCTAGTTTACGAAACGTCCTGCCGCTTGATAAGTGCACTTAGCGGCTCTGCTGGCTCGTACTGGTTTGTGTGTCATGTTGCAACGGCCCTTAGGTTAAGGGAAGACTTGCGGGCAATGACCCACCGTGAGAACGACACAACCCCACCCGTGTTGGAAAAACTATAGCTTCAGCACGTAATCGAAAAACAGCGCTGAAAAAACACAAGGACACAGACGGAGGGCGCTGTTTTTGGTTTGCAATGAACCAACTGGCCCGAACCTCCACTTCATTACGTCAGCACGTACCTAAATATGTAAATAAAATCTTAAAGCGAAAAAAAAAAGAACCTTTGCGACGGGCAAAATTGCGATTACATCTACAATAATTGTTTTACGCTTCATTGCGTGATCGGTATCTGCAGCACCAAGTGCCACCGAGGCCGTTGTAAGACCACTCCTTGGCTCAGCAGAATCAACGCTTTGGAGACAAGATTTTCATATCTTTTGAGATGTCTATGCGTTTGATAACGTAAGATTTGTGCTGCTTTTTCCCGCAATGAAATCTAGTTGTCATTAATATATTTACCACGCTTAGGGATTAGAGGAATGGAATTTAACAATTGAGCCATTCCAGGAGTGGGAATGGGCCCAGTGTAATTCTTAGGAGTTGAAATGACTGGAAGGATAAAATACTAAAATTCCTCAAAACTGCTACGAAGGAAACAAAAAGGGTCAAACTTCTATTCTCGCTTTCACCGAACCGTAGTTAAAATGTCCGGCTACTCGCTGAGCATTAGTAGCCGTGTTTGATATGCTTTCTAGACGAAAGTATTTAATATGATTTACAACATACCTGATTCATAATATATTTAAAGTACTCCTCAAGTTACAATTACTGCAGAGTACAAAGAGTAGAGCACAAATACTTAGAAATGTAGTTCAGTTACTCTGAAAGATACTTCACGCGTTGCGCGATTTGTATTGACTTCAATGACACCAGAATGATTTATTTTGCAAACAACAGTAAGAAACAAAAAACGCAGTGTTATTCTATGAAGTCACAGTAAAAAGAGTAGCATCTCTGGTCCAGCTTACAAGATTATAAATGTACAGTCGGGAGCAAAAGTTTGCGGGGCACGGGAGCGCGTGCCGAAATGCATCACCGCGCCGTCCGACGGCGCGCTGTCCGACGGCGCGCCGTCCGACGGCGCGCCGCCAAATTCCGTAGCCGCGCTTTGCGCATGCGCGCACTTGTTGCTCGCTATCA